>JAYEVI010000462.1:0-100000 GCA_036346575.1 Dendrocalamus sinicus | reverse complement strand
ACACTCGAAGTGCGCTGCGGAGTTTGGCACTTTGTTGAATTACCTGACTCCTACAGATTCCATATGGCTTCTCTATTTAGGAGGGCACACAAGAGGTGCATTTACTGTGTTTGGCTCCTGGTTGAGTCACCCGACTCGAAGGATTCCATCAGACTTCCTAACTAAGCAAGGGTTCAAAAGAAGTGCACTGCGGTGCTTAACACTTCATAGAGTTACCTAAGTCGTACAGATTCTATATGGCGTCTCCATTAAGGAATGGCTCACAAGAGGTGCATGTGCGCTGTCCGCACTCGGTTGAGTTGGTAGACTCGGACAGATTCCAAACGGCTCCTTCACTAAGCAAGGGGACAAAAGAAGTGCGCTACGGTGTTCGACACTTCGTTGAGTTACTCAGCATGTACGAATTCTATCTGGCTTCTCCAGTAAGGAACGGGACACAAGAGGTGCATTTACGGCGCTTGGCACTCGGTGAGTCAATTGGCTCAGATGATTCCAAATGGCGTATTCACTAACCAATGGTCCAAGAGGTGCGCTACGGAGTTTGGCACTTCGTTGAGTTACCTGACTTGTACGAATTCCTTATGGCTTCTCTATTATGGAAGGGGACACAATATGTGCATGAACGGTGTTTGGCACTCGGTCAAGTCACTCGACTTCGATGGATTCCAACTGAGTTCTTAACTAATCAACAGATCAAAACAAGTGCACTTTAGTGTTTGGCACTTGGTTGTGTGATGAGGACATTCTTTCCATGCATACAACCATGCCGACTCCATATCAAACTGAAACTATGATACAAGGACCAATGACTAGAGCGCGAGCACGTCTGCTTAACCATCAGGTGAATGCGTTCCTAAGTTTGCATACAAATGTTTCAAAGAATGGAATACTACTTAATTCTTGTGATGATTTAATTGTCCTTAGGAACCATGGGGAAGAACCACATGAGCTCAAGTATAGAAGTGGAACCGTCAAGCGCAAACCAAGTCCTGTTCACGAGTTTGACTCGGATTCGGCCTTGTTGACAACGCCTACTTCAAACGGCCGTAACTTTTGATCCAGAAGGTTTCTCGGGGCCCATGAGTACTTGTTGGAAAGCTCTTGAAGTCTACTTTCAGATGGATCCGGCCTCACCTCCAAATTCCATCCGAGTCGACCAGAAACTGCAAAACAATTCACGTCGCTTTTCCAGTCCGAGTCAAAGTGGGCCTTGGGCCTTGTAATTCGAGTCCTATTCGGCTTCCTTGTGTTTTGGCCGACCCTCCACCTTCCGTGACCCTTAAATAGGCAGCCGCACCTCTTCTAGGGTTTGGGTTTTGTTTAGACTAAGTTAGCTTTTGCTGCTTTGCCTTGTACTCGCGCGTGTCGGCTAGACCGCCCGAATACTTGTCTTCGGAACCCCACCGTTTCTCTGTTTTGGATTGAATCTTACATCGTTATTTGCAATTGAGTTGCTGTTCATCTTGTTCTTGCTTGTTCTTCGATTGCTTGCAGGAAGAAGAACCCTCGTGGTTAGGTTGATCGTGCGCCGACAAGGTCACGAACAATCTCTGGAGTTGGTGTATCGATCGCTAAGGCGCAACGTCCCTGGATGGTTGTAGTCGGGTCGTCAACGTCATCTCTTTCCCCAATCGAATCTACCACTCTCATCGAAAGATCGGGACCCCTTAGTGCTATCAGTTGGTATCAGAGCTCAAGGTTGATCGGTGAGAGATCTTATCTAGTCTTTGCAATTTTTACCTACAGTCCAGAAAACCAAAAAAAAATAGCAGATCAGATCTATTCCCCAAAATCCGAAACAATTTGAGCCTTTATCTATTGCTGCATAGTCCTTGTTTGTTGAGTCTTTGGTTGCATCGTCGTGTCCTTTGCTGGTCTTAGTGTCTAGTTCCTTTAGAGTTTCGAGTTCTGTTCACGTTTTGGACTCACCGTTGCAGTTAGATCCGAACTGTCATAGGAGGGCAAAAAAAAAAAGAGGAGGACTCGGTTGCTGCCCTAATTGGACTTGGAGTAGGACTCGGTTTCTGCCCTAATTGGTATTGGAGTAGGGCACGAATTCGGATTCAACTACATCGTGTGTGAAAAAAAAAAGAGAAAAGAAGGAACAGGCAGCCGCATCTAGAAGAGCCGCGGCATAAAAAAAAAAAAAAAAAAAGAAGAAAAAAAAACAGAGGAGAGAGAAACAGCTAACTTTTGCATACGACCTCCGATTGAGGCGATTCTTGATCCGTTGGAAAGGAAATCGGAAGATAGAGCAAAAAAAAGAAGTCTGGAAAAACTGGAGATTTCAGAGCCGCGTAAGCCACCAGGCACATACGCGGCAGCTTCGACCCCAAAAAACGTCGTTTAGGGCCTCAAAACGGGCCCGCAAACCGAGGAAAAATCAAGTTTCTCAGAATTCGCTCAAAATTGACAGAGCCCTTCTGCACATGATTCTAAGGTACCCTGTGAAGACGGCACCCTTTTTCGAGCTCCAGAACTCCGTGTGCAACGCCATCTAGTTTCTTTCTGCACGGTGTGTCTTCGTTTGTATTCTAGGCTCGCGTCTCTAGTACGGTCTAGCCTAGGACCAGCACGGTGCCGTCGTTGAGCGATCATTCAACTTGCTTTGACTAATGTGGTTCTAGTTATCCTTTGTTCACTCTCAGCCCACCTATAGCTCCACAGATTTGGCTACCACCTCACAGGGACTAGCGACCAAGTCAGCGATACACCCAATTTCCAGGAGATATTGTCTTGACTTGTCGGCTGCCATCACCTCCTGCTCGCTGTGGTAAGAACTTGTAAGAGCTTGACAGAACAGGTTGAGAGTGTGCGACTTGATTTAACCACATCCCAGTAGTTGTGAGGGTATAACCTGCAGTTTTATTATTTTTATCTTCTTGGTTTGTTTCTTGTGTTCTTCTAACAATGTCAGGAGAACCGGAGGACCTGCGGGCAGCGCAACATTCCCCTCGGACTAGGGGCATCATACAACACTTTGAGCGCCAAATGAAGCTGCACACTGAAGGACTTGATGAGGATGTATGATGAGGCGATGGGGTCCCGATCTTCCGATAGGATGATAACTATCGATTTTGGCGGAGGTGACCCTTGCGATCCGACTACAACCGAACGACGTCGCTTGCGCCTTAGCAATCGCTGAACCACACTCCAAGTTGTTATCAACCGTGCCAAGAACGCGGTTGACCTGACCACGAAGGTCTATTCCTGCATGCAACCGAAGAACAAGCAAGAACAAGATAACAAGCAATCTGAAATTGCAAATATTGATATGAAGATCAAAAGGTGGGATTCCGAAGGCTATCTTGACAGGTGGTCGTCCGACACAACTGAAGAACAGAAGTTTGCATAATAGCTAAACCTAAACTCAACAAAATCCAAGTCCTAACAAGGGAGGCGGTGGCTCCTTTATAGGGAGAACAACCAGGAGGGGCGTCCAAAGTGCATGCTCTAGGGTTACACGGCCCATGGGCCCAATTGGTGGTGGCGCAGCACCCTTTTGACTCGGACTCAAAAACCAACGTGGATTGTTTTGATGATTGCAGCCGGCTCGGATGGAATTTGAAGATGAGGTTGGATCCGTTGGAAAGTAGACTTCATAAGCTTTCCATGAAGTGCAAGAACGTCCCAAACGGAGTCCGTATGAGAAAGTTACGTTCGTTTCAACTTGCACCATTGCAGCAGTCCGAATCTGATTCCAGTACGTGACCAACACGGACTCTTTTGATGATTGCGGCTGTCTCGGATAGAATTTGAAGATGGGGTTGAATCCTTTAGAAAGTAGACTTGATAAGCTTTCCATCAAGTCCAAGAACGTCTCAAACGGAGTCCGTATGAGAAAGTTACGTCCGTTTAAAGTTGCACCATTGCAGCAGTCCGAGTCTGATTCCAAATCGTGTCCAACTCGAATTCGTGCTTGACTTGGTCTCAAAGTGACGTGGTGACCTCCATTATTCCTTCCATGCATGTCCAGAACTCCATGTCCCTTTCCTTCATCCTTTCCCAAATTCCTAAGCACAATTAAATCACTTGCATTAGGTAGCGGTCTATTCTCAGTAACATATGAAGGCTGAAGAAACGAATTCACCTTTAGTTCAATCTTGATATTGGCGCGATTGTCGTATGTGTTTGTGGCGTGGTCACATCATCCTCCCCTTCTTGATAGAAAACCGTCCTCGGTTTTAGCATATGTGTAGCCTCACGTATTGCATGATCTTCATCATAAATCTCGGTACATAATAACAAACGCAACAAACTCTCATTATGTAATATCATACGTTCTTTATCACACAAAGTAAAATCTTTTTGAAACGAGCTCACCTTATAATTTAAGTGATGCGTAGGAGCTCTTGTAATTGGAACAACAAGCATAGCAAATATGGTTGTATCCATAGGGGTCGTGTCCTCATCAATGTACGGGTCACCAACGAACGCCTTGGCCAATTGGAGGCCGCGCAGATCGACACCAACACTACGCTTGCAACATTGGAGGCTTCCGTTGGCACCATCAACACCTCACTTGCTGAGATTTTGAGACGTCTTGATGAGAGGGGCCGTGCATCTCCCGCTGCACCGACTCAGCGTACTCGTGCCAACATTGGTGTCTTGGGCAGCAGGGTGGACGAAAATGGTGGAGACGATTATGCGGCTGACACTGAGATTGATGATGATGAGGACGCTCACCGTCAACGTCAACCACGCCGGGCTGAGGTACGTGACAATGATGAATCGCTTGGTAAGATTAAGTTCACTATGCCACTTTTTGATGGAAAATATAACCCTGATGCTTATATCACTTGGGAATTGGCTGTTGATCAGAAATTTGCTTGTCATGCATTCCTGAAAACAAAAGGGTTAGGGCTGCTACTAGTGAGTTTACTGATTTTGCGTCTGTTTGGTGGAGTGAATATTCTAAGAAAAATCCTTTCACCATACCACAAACTTGGGATGCATTAAAAGAATCATGCGAGCTAGATTTGTTCCTCATATTATGCACGTGATTTGTTACATAAGTTGCAACAATTGAGGCAAGGTAGTAAAAGCGTAGAGGAATATTTTCAAGAATTGCAAACAGGCATGCTGCGTTGTGACTTAGAGGAAACTGAGGAAGCCGCTATGGCTAGGTTTATGGGTGGTTTGAATCGGGAAATTCAGGATATCTTAGCTTACAAGGAATATAATTCTATCACTCGTTTATTTCATCTTGCTTGTAAAGCTGAAAGAGAAGTACAGGGACGACGCGCGAGCACTAGGACTAACGCTTCTGCAGGTCGTGAAACATTTGGTCTCAACGTGCATCTGCCGCACCATCAAGCCAACCCCTGCACCTTCTTCCTCCAACAGCAAGCCACGGTTGTCATCATCAAATTCGCATCTCGGGCATCCGAAGCAACAAAGGGCAGCCCAAGCACATGCAAAGAGCTCTTCGTCCGTTGCATCTACGGGACGAACAAGGGATATCCAATGTCATCAATGCAAGGGGTATGGCCATGTGAGGAGTGAGTGCCCAACCAAGCGTGTTCTGATTGTGAGAGATGATGGTGGGTATTCTTCTGCTAGTGATTTGGATGAGGATACATATGCTATGCTTGCAGCTGACCATGCAGGTAGTGGGAAGGAGCAAGAAGAAGAGCACATTGGTGCTGAAGATGCAGAGCGCTATGAGAGCCTCATTGTGCAGCGTGTGTTGAGTGCACAAATGGAGAGGGCGGAGCAAAATCAGCGGCACATCCTTTTCCAAACAAAGTGCGTCGTGAAGGAACGTTCATGCCGAGTGATAATTGATGGAGGAGCTGCAACAACTTGGTGAGCTCCGATATGGTGGAGAAGCTTGCGTTGAACACCAAACCTCACCCACACCCTTACTACATTCAATGGTTCAATAACAGCGGCAAGGTGAAGGTAACACGAATGGTGAGAGTAAATTTTGCTATTGGTTCTTATCACGATGTTGTAGAATGCGATGTTGTCCCTATGCAAGCATGCTCTATGCTGTTAGGTAGACCGTGGCAATATGATAAAGATTCACTGCATCATGGTAAGACAAACCAATATTCTTTTGTGCATCATGACAAGAAAATTGTGTTACATCCTATGTCTCCTGAAGCTATTTTCAAAGATGAGATTGCTAGAGCTAGTAGAGAGAAAAATCAGGAGCATAATAGGAGTGAAAATCAGATTGTTGCAAGTGAACTTGAGCAACATAAAAAGAAAAACTCTAAATCTGTTCATGAGAATAAAACTGAGATTAAATTGCAAGGTGCATGTTTTCTTGCTACTAAGTCTGATGTGAATGAGCTGGATGCTAGTACTTCTATTTGCTATGCCTTACTTTGCAAACAAGCTTTATTTTCATTTGAGGAGGTACCTTCTTCTGTGCCTCCTGCTGTCACTAATCTTTTGCAGGAGTACATGGATGTCTTTCCAAAGGACGTGCCACCAGGGCTACCACCAGTGCGAGGGATTGAGCACCAGATTGATTTGATTCCCGGGGCATCTTTGCCCAATCGTGCGCCATACAGGACCAATCCGGAAGAAACTAAGGAGATTCAGCGTCAAGTTCAAGAATTGCTTGATAAAGGTTATGTGCGTGAGTCTCTTAGCCCTTGTGCTGTTCCGTAATTTTAGTGCCTAAGAAAGATGGATCATGGCGTATGTGTGTGGACTGTAGAGCGATCAATAACATTACCATTAGATATCGTCACCCTATTCCTAGGTTAGATGATATGCTTGATGAATTAAGTGGCTCTATTGTCTTCTCTAAAGTTGATTTGCGTAGTGGGTACCACCAAATTCGCATGAAATTGGAGATGAATGGAAAACAGCATTTAAAACTAAGTTCGGTTTGTATGAGTGGTTAGTAATGCCATTTGGTTTAACTAATGCACCTAGCACATTCATGAGATTAATGAACGAGGTTTTGCGTGCTTTCATTGGTAAATTTGTAGTGGTCTATTTTGATGATATATTGATATATAGCAGATCACTAGAGGAACACCTTTGCCATTTACGTGCTGTTTTTGATGCTTTACGTAATGCACGTTTATTTGGTAACGTTGAGAAGTGCACATTTTGCACGGATCGAGTCTCTTTTCTTGGCTATGTTGTTACTCCACAGGGCATAGAAGTTGATCAAGCCAAGGTTGAGGCAATACAGAGTTGGCCGACTCCTAAAACGGTCACGCAGGTGCGAAGTTTTCTAGGACTTGCTGGATTCTATCGTCGTTTTGTGAAGGATTTCAGCACCATCGCTGCACCATTGAATGAGCTCACTAAAAAGGGGGTGCCGTTTACTTGGGGGAATGCACAGGAAGACGCCTTCAACACATTGAAAGATAAGTTAACACATGCACCATTACTCCAACTTCCAGATTTTAGTAAGACTTTTGAGCTAGAATGTGATGCTAGTGGAATTGGATTGGGTGGTGTGCTGTTGCAAGAAGGTAAACCTGTGGCATACTTTAGTGAAAAATTGAGTGGGCCTAGTTTGAACTATTCTACTTATGATAAGGAATTATATGCTCTAGTTCGAACTTTAGAGACATGGCAACATTATTTATGGCTCAAAGAATTTGTCATTCATTCTGATCATGAGTCATTAAAGCATATTAGAAGTCAAGCAAAATTGAACCGTAGGCATGCAAAGTGGGTTGAATTCATAGAGTCTTTTCCTTATGTCATAAAACACAAAAGGGAAAGGAGAATGTTATTGCTGATGCATTGTCTAGGAGATATACCATGCTCTCACAACTTGACTTCAAAATTTTTGGATTGGAAACAATTAAGGAGCATTATGTTCATGATGATGACTTTAAAGACGTGTTGCTGAATTGCCAAGAGGGAAAAACGTGGAATAAATTTGTTCTAAATGATGGATTTGTGTTTAGAGCTAACAAACTATGCATTCCAGCTAGCTCCGTTCGTTTGTTGTTGTTACAGGAAGCGCATGGAGGTGGGCTGATGGGGCATTTTGGAGCGAAGAAGACGGAAGACATACTTGGTAGTCATTTCTTTTGGCCAAAGATGAGACGTGATGTGGAACGTTTTGTTGCTCGCTGCACTACGTGTCAAAAGGCTAAGTCACGACTTAATCCTCACGGTTGTATATGCCTCTACCTGTTCCTAGTGTGCCTTGGGAAGATATTTCTATGGACTTTGTTTTAGGACTGCCTAGGACAAAGAAGGGGAGGGATAGCATATTTGTTATTGTGGATAGATTTTCTAAGATGGCACACTTCATACCATGTCATAAAAGTGATGATGCTTCCAATATTGCTGATTTGTTCTTTCGTGAAGTTGTTCGTTTGCATGGTGTGCCAAATACAATAGTTTCCGATCGTGACACTAAATTCCTTAGCCATTTTTGGAGAACTTTATGGGCTAAATTGGGGACTAAGCTGTTATTTTCGACTACGTGTCATCCCCAAACTGATGGGCAAACTGAAGTTGTGAATAGAACTTTATCTACCATGCTTAGGGCTGTTTTGAAAAAGAACATTAAAGTGTGGGAAGAATGCTTGCCTCATATTGAATTTGCTTATAATCGTTCGCTGCATTCTACTACAAAGTTGTGCCCTTTTGAGATTGTCTATGGCTTTGTGCCTCGTGCTCCTATTGATTTGCTACCACTTCCATCTTCGGAGAAGTTAAATTTTGATGCTAAACAGCGTGCTGACTTGATGTTGAAATTGCATGAGACAACCAAAGAAAATATTGAACGCATGAATGCTAAATATAAACTTGCTGGTAGTAAAGGAAGGAGGCATTTAACTTTTCAACCGGGTGATTTAGTTTGGTTGCATTTGAGAAAAGAAAGATTTCCTGAATTGAGGAGGTCTAAGTTGATGCCTAGAGCTGATGGTCCTTTCAAAGTGTTGGAAAAGATTAATGACAATGCATATAAACTTGAGTTGCCTGCAGATTTTGGGGTTAGTCCCACCTTTAACATTGCAGATTTGAAGCCATACTTGGGAGAAGAAGATGAGCTTGAGTCGCGGACGACTCAAATGCAAGAAGGGGAGGATGATGAGGACATCCTTTCCATGCATACAACCATGCCGACTCCATATCAAACTGAAACTATGATACAAGGACCAATGACTAGAGCGCGAGCACGTCTGCTTAACCATCAGGTGAATGCGTTCCTAAGTTTGCATACAAATGTTTCAAAGAATGGAATACTACTTAATTCTTGTGATGATTTAATTGTCCTTAGGAACCATGGGGAAGAACCACATGAGCTCAAGTATAGAAGTGGAACCGTCAAGCGCAAACCAAGTCCTGTTCACGAGTTTGACTCGGATTCGGCCTTGTTGACAACGCCTACTTCAAACGGCCGTAACTTTTGATCCAGAAGGTTTCTCGGGGCCCATGAGTACTTGTTGGAAAGCTCTTGAAGTCTACTTTCAGATGGATCCGGCCTCACCTCCAAATTCCATCCGAGTCGACCAGAAACTGCAAAACAATTCACGTCGCTTTTCCAGTCCGAGTCAAAGTGGGCCTTGGGCCTTGTAATTCGAGTCCTATTCGGCTTCCTTGTGTTTTGGCCGACCCTCCACCTTCCGTGACCCTTAAATAGGCAGCCGCACCTCTTCTAGGGTTTGGGTTTTGTTTAGACTAAGTTAGCTTTTGCTGCTTTGCCTTGTACTCGCGCGTGTCGGCTAGACCGCCCGAATACTTGTCTTCGGAACCCCACCGTTTCTCTGTTTTGGATTGAATCTTACATCGTTATTTGCAATTGAGTTGCTGTTCATCTTGTTCTTGCTTGTTCTTCGATTGCTTGCAGGAAGAAGAACCCTCGTGGTTAGGTTGATCGTGCGCCGACAAGGTCACGAACAATCTCTGGAGTTGGTGTATCGATCGCTAAGGCGCAACGTCCCTGGATGGTTGTAGTCGGGTCGTCAACGTCATCTCTTTCCCCAATCGAATCTACCACTCTCATCGAAAGATCGGGACCCCTTAGTGCTATCAGTTGAGTTGCCTTACTCGGACAAATTCCAAATGGCTTCTTCACTTCACAAGGGGACAAAACAAGTGCGATGCTGTTTTTGGCACTTCGTTGCATCACCTGACTCTTACGGAATCCATCTAGCTTCTCTACAAAGGAAGGGGACACAAAGGTGCATTTATGTTGTTTGGCACTCGGTTGACTCACTCGACTCAGATGGTTTCTGAATGGCTTCTTCGCTAAGCATGGGGAGACAAGAAGTGTGCTGCGATGTTTGCAATTTCGTTCAGTTACCTGGCTCGTATGGATTCCATTTGGCTTCTCTGTTATGGAATGGCTCACAAGAGGTGCATTCGCGGTGGTTGCCACTCGGTTGAGTTGCTCAACTCAGATAAAGCCCATACGGATGCTCCCACAAAGCAAGGGGGCAAATGGAGCGCTGTGGTGTTTGGCACTTTGTTGAGTTACCTGACTTTGTTGAGTCTCGCGACTCGGATGGATCCTAAATGGCTTAATCACTAAGCAAGGGGGAAAAGAAGTGCGCTGTGGTGTTTGTCACTTTGTTGAGCTACCCGACTCAGATGGAATCATGTGGCTTCTCTATTAATGGAGGGGACACTAGAGGTGCATTTACGGTGTTTGGCACTCAATTCAATCGCTCGACTCGGATGGATTCCAGCTGACTTCCTCACTAAGAAAGAAGTGCACGCGGTGATCGACACATGAATGAGTTTCCGACTGCACATATTCATGTGGCTTCTCTATTAAGGAATGCTAAGAAAGAGGTGCATTTGCAGTGTTCGGCACTCGCCGAGTTGCTAGACTCGAACAGATTCCTTATGGCTTCTTCACTAAGCAAGGAACATAAGAAGTGCGCTGCGATGTTTGGTAATTTGTTGAGTTACCTGTGTTATGCGAAATCTATACGGCTTCTTTATTAAGTAATGGCTCACAATAGGTGCATTTGCGGTGTTTGGCACTCAGGTGAGTCACTCGCCTTGGAAGGATTCCTAATATCTTCTTCACTAAGCAAGGGGACACAAGAAGTGCGCTGCAGTGCTTGGCACTTTGTTGAGTTACCAGACACAAACGCAGCCCATATGGCTTCCGTAGTAAGGAATGGCGCATAAGGGCACATTGTTGGTGTTTGGCACTCGGTTGAATTATTCAACTTGGATGGATTCCAACTGACTTCCTCACTAAGCAATGGCCCAAAAGAAGTGGTCTGCGATGTTGGGAACTTTGTGAATTTACCTGACTCGTATGGATTTCGTATAACTTCTCTGTAAAGTAATGGCGCACAAGAGGTGCATTTGCGGTGTTCGCACTCGGTTGAGTTAATCTACTAAGACGGATTCTGAATGGCTTCTTCACTAAGTAGGTTACACCGAAGTGCACCACTGAGTTTGGCACTTCATTGAGTTACCCTATTCGAACGGATTCAACATGGCTTCTCTATAAAGGAATGGCTCACAGGAGGCACATTTGCGTGTTTGGCACTCGGTTAAGTTGCTCGACTTGGACGGATTCCAAATGGCTTCTTTATTGAGCAAGGGGACAAAAGAAGTGAGTGCGCTACGGTGTTTGGCACTTCGTTTACTTACCAGGCTCATATAGTTTCTATTTGGCTTCACCATTAAGGAGTAACACACGAGAGGTGCATTTGCGGTATTTGGCACTTGGTTGAGTCGCTCGACTCGGACGGATTCCAAATGGCTTCTTCACAAAGCAATGGGACAATAGAAGTGCGACGCGGTGTTTGACACTTTGTCGAGTTACCTGACTCGTAGGGAGATCATATGGCTTCTCTATTGTGGAAGGTGATAGAAAAGGTGCATTTTACGGTGTTTGGTGCACGGTTGAGTGACCTAACTCGGATGGATTCCGAATGGCTTTCTCACTATGGAAGGGGACAAAAATAGTCCGCTGTGGTGTTTGCCACCTTGTGGAGTTACCTAACTCGTTCGGATTCCACGTGACTTCTTTATTAAGGAATCGCGCACATGGGGCACATTAGTGGTGTTTAGCGCACTATTGAGTTCCTTGACTCGGTAAGATTCCAAGTTGCTTCTTCACTACGCAAGGTGACACTCGAAGTGCGCTGCGGAGTTTGGCACTTTGTTGAATTACCTGACTCCGTTTGGGACGTTCTTGTACTTCATGGAAAGCTTATGAAGTCTACTTTCCAACGGATCCAACCTCATCTTCAAATTATATCCGAGCCGGCCGAAATTGTCAAAAGAGTCCACGTTGGTCACGTACTGGAATCGGATTCGGAGTGCTGCAATGGTGCAAGTTTAAACGGACATAACTTGCTCATACGGACTCCGTTTGGGACGTTCTTGTACTTCATGGAAACCTTATCAAGTCTACTTTCCAATGGATTCAACCTCATCTGCAAATTCCATCCGAGCCGGCCGGAA
This sequence comes from Dendrocalamus sinicus, assembly GCA_036346575.1. Lineage (NCBI taxonomy): Eukaryota > Viridiplantae > Streptophyta > Magnoliopsida > Poales > Poaceae > Dendrocalamus > Dendrocalamus sinicus. The sequence goes on along the minus strand of JAYEVI010000462.1, from coordinate 87,628 downwards.
TCATCAAAACAATCCACGTAGGTTTCTGATTCCGAGTCAAAAGGGTGCTGCGCCACCTCCACTTGGGCCCATGGGCCTTGTAACCCTAGGGTGTACCCTTTGTGATGAAGACGAGGTGCCCGATCTTTCGATGAGATGGATAACTTTCGATTTTGGTGGAGGTGACCCTCACGATCCGACTACAACCGTACGACGACGCTTGCGCCTTAGCAATCGCTGAACCAACTCCGAAGTGTTATTGATCTCGCTGGAGGCGCGATCAACCTGAACACGAAGTTCAATCCCTGCGAGCAATCGAAGAACTAGCAAGAATAAGATATAGGCAATCTGACATTGCGAATATGAATGAAGCACAAATTATATTGCGAAAACACAAAGGTGGGATTCCGAAGATGTCTTGACAGGTGGTCGTCCAACACAACTGAAGAACAAAAGTTTGCACAATGGCTAAACCTAAATTCAACGAAATCCAAGTCTTAGCAACGGCGGCGGCGGCCTTTATAGGAGAACGACCAGGGGCGTCCAAGGGCACGCCCTAGGGTTACAAGGCCCATGGGCCCAAGTGGAGGTGGCGCAGCACCCTTTTGACTCGGACTCAGAAAACAACGTGGAGTAATTTGATGATTACGGCCGGCTCAGATGGAATTTGAAGCTGAGGTCGGATCCGTTGGAAAATAGACTTCCTAAGCTTTCCATGAAGTACAAGAACGTCCCAATCGGAGTCCGTATGAGGAAGTTATGCCCGTTTGAACTTGGTACCAACGCAGCAGTCCGAATCTGATTCCAGAACGTGTCCAACTCGAATTCTTGTTTGGCTTGGCCCCAAAGTGACGTGGTGAACTCCATTATTCCATCCAGGCATGTCCATGACTCCACATCCTTCTCCTTCATCCTTTCCCAGGTTCCTAAGCACAATTAAATCACTTGCATTAGGTAGCGGTCTATTCTCAGTAATATATGAACCTAGGAATGAATTCACCTGGTAATTAAGTTGACGAGCACGAGCTCGAGTGAGTGGTCCTTGCAACCCTTGCTGGGGCTGAGTTGTATCCATGGAAGGGATGTCCTCATCATCCTCCCCTTCTTGCATTTGAGTCGTCCTCGACTCAAACTCGTCCTCTTCTCCCAAGTAGGGCTTTAAATCTGCAATGTTAAAAGTGGGACTCACAGCAAAATCTGCAGGCAGTTGAAGCTTGTATGCATTATCATTAATCTTTTCTAACACCTTGAAAGGACCATCAGCTCTTGGCATCAATTTCGATTTTCTCAATTCAGGGAACCTATCTTTTCTTAAATGCAACCAAACAAGATCCCCAGGTTCAAAAGTTAAACATTTCCTCCCCTGACTACCAGCAAGTTTATATTTAGCATTCATGCGTTCTATATTCTCCTTAGTTGTCTCATGCATTTTTAAAATCAATTCAGCACGCTGTTTAGCATCAGGGTTCAATTTCTCCGAAGATGGAAGAAGCATTAAATCAATAGGAGCACGAGGCACAAAACCATAAACAACTTCAAAAGGGCACATCTTTGTAGTAGAATGCAATGAACGATTGTAAGCAAACTCAACATGAGGCAAGCATTCTTCCCACATTTTCAAATTCTTTTTCAACACAGCCCTAAGCATGGTAGATAAAGTTCTATTCACAACCTCAGTTTGTCCATCAGTTTGGGGATGACAAGTAGTAGAAAATAACAGCTTAGTCCCCAATTTAGCCCATAGAGTTCTCCAAAAATGGCTAAGGAATTTAGTATCACGATCTGAAACTATAGTATTGGGCACACCATGCAAGCGAATAACTTCACGAAAGAATAAATCAGCAATATGGGTAGCATCATCGCTCTTATGACATGGTATAAAATGGGCCATCTTAGAAAATCTATCAACAACCACAAATATACTATCCCTCCCCTTCTTGGTCCTAGGCAATCCTAAAACAAAGTCCATCGAAATATCTTCCCACGGAACGCTAGGAACGGGTAAAGGCATATATAAACCATGAGGATTAAGTCGTGACTTAGCTCTTTGACATGTAGTGCAGCGAGCAACGTAGCGCTCGACGTCCCGTCTCATTTTTGGCCAAAAGAAATGATCAGCAAGTATGTCCTCCGTTTTCTTCACACCAAAATGTCCCATCAACCCGCCTCCATGTGCTTCCTGTAACAACAACAGACGAACGGAACCAGCAGGAATGCACAACTTGTTGGCTCTAAACACAAACCCATCATTAATGACAAACTTATTCCACATTTTCCCTTCTTGACAATTCAACAGGATTTCCGCAAAATCAGCATCGTGCACATATTGCTCTTTAATAGTCTCTAATCCAAAAATTTTGAAGTCAAGTTGTGATAGCATGGAATATCTCCTAGACAAAGCATCAGCAATAACATTCTCCTTTCCCTTCTTGTGTTTTATGACATAAGGAAAAGACTCAATAAATTCAACCCACTTTGCATGTCTACGGTTCAGTTTACCTTGACTTCGAATATGCTTTAAAGATTCATGATCAGAATGTATAACAAATTCTTTGGGCCATAAATAATGTTGCCAAGTTTCTAAGGTTCGAAAAAGTGCATATAACTCCTTATCATAAGTAGAATAATTCAAACTAGGCCCACTCAATTTCTCACTAAAGTATGCTACAGGTTTGCCTTCTTGCAACAACACACCACCAATTCCAATTCCGCTAGCATCACATTCTAGTTCAAAAGTCTTATTGAAATCAGGAAGTTGGAGTAGGGGTGCATGTGTTAACTTATCTTTTAATGTGGTGAAGGCGTTCTCCTGTGGGGTGCTCCAAACAAATGGCACGCCCTTCTTGGTAAGCTCATTCAATGGTGCGCGATGGTGCTGAAATCCTTCACGGCGGCGGTAGAATCCAGCAAGTCCTAAAAAACTCCGCACCCGTGTGACCGTGTTAGGAGTCGGCCAACTCTGGATTGCTTCCACCTTGGCTTGATCAACTTCAATTCCCTGTGGAGTAACAACATAGCCAAGAAACGCAACTCGATCGGTGCAAAAGGTGCACTTCTCAAGGTTACCAAATAGGCGTGCATCACGTAAAGCATTAAAGACATCACGTAAATGGTCAAGATGTTCCTCTAATGATTTGCTATATATCAATATATCATCAAAATAAACCACCACAAATTTACCAATGAAAGCACGCAAAACCTCGTTCATTAGTCTCATGAAGGTACTAGGTGCATTAGTTAAACCAAACGGCATTACTAACCACTCATATAACCCAAACTTAGTTTTAAATGCTGTTTTCCATTCATCGCCTAATTTCATGCGGATTTGATGATAACCACTACGCAAATCAACCTTGGAAAAGACAACAGAGCCACTCAATTCATCAAGCATATCATCTAACCTAGGAATAGGATGACGATACCTAATGGTAATGTTATTGATTGCTCTACAATCCACACACATGCGCCATGACCCATCTTTCTTTGGTACTAAAATGACCGGAACAGCACAAGGACTAAGGGATTCGCGCACATACCCTTTATCAAGCAACTCTTGAACTTGGCGCTGAATTTCTTTAGTTTCTTCTGGATTGGTCCTGTATGGTGCGCGGTTGGGCAAAGATGCACCAGGAATTAAATCAATTTGATGCTCAATCCCACGAAGTGGTGGCAGCCCCGATGGTATGTCCTTTGGAAAGACATCTTGGTACTCCTGCAAAATGTTAGTGACAGCAGGTGGCAAAGAAGGAGGGATATCCTCAAAAGAAAACAAAGCTTCTTTGCAAACTAATGCATAGCAAACAGAATCACTAGCATTCAGCTCAGTCATGTCAGATTTGGTAGCAAGGAAACAAGCACCTTTCATTTAATTTCTTTATTCTTCGCATGAACAGATTTAGGTTCTTTCTTTTTGTGTTGCTCAAGTTCTTTTGCTACAATCTGATTTTCGCTCTCAGCATTCTCTCGGCTTTTCTCTCTACTAGCTCTAGCAAGATCATCTTTAACAATTTGTTCATGAGTCATAGGATGCAGCACAATTTTCTTTCCATTAAACATGAGAGAATATTGATTATTCCTAACATGATGCACACAATCAGTATCATATTGCCAAGGTCTTCCTAATAACAATGAACAAGCTTGCATAGGAACAACGTCGCAATCAACATAATCATGGTATGAACCCATAGAAAAGTGTACTCTCACCATCCGTGTTACCTTTAACTTACCACTGTTGTTGAACCACTGAATATGGTATGGGTGGGGATGAGGTTTGGTTGGCAAAGCAAGCTTCTCCACCATATCCATACTCGCCAAATTGTTGCAACTCCCACCATCAACAATTATGCGAATCGAGCGTTCCTTGATAACGCCTTGATTTGGAACAAATTATGGCGCTGATTTTGCTCGGCATGAGACACTTGAGCACTTAGTACGCGTTGCACTATAATGCTCAAATACTTGTCGGCATCTTCGGCGCCAACATGCTCCTCCTCACGGTCAGATCCATCATCATGTCCTGCAGGGTCATTTGCAAGCATAGCATATGTTTCATCATCAAAATCACTAGCAGAGGAATACCCACCATCATCGCGTATAATCAATACACGCTTGCTTGGACAGTCCCGCATCATGTGTCCATAGCCTTTGCAACAATGGCATTGAATGTCTCTCGTTCGTCCTGTCGAAGCAACCGAAAAGGATGTTTTTGCAGAAAGTTGTGGTGCTGATTTGGGTGCTTGAAACTCGTGGCGCGAATTTGACGTAGTAGAGCGCTGCCTGTTGTTGGAGGGTAATGGCGGGGCGCCACAGTGGATGAGGCAGAAGGTGTGCGCGTCCATGAATTGGTGCGACCTGCAGAAGAGTTAAATCGCGTCCTCACCTGGCGTCCCTGCACTGCGCGTTCAGCTTTGCAAGCAAGATGAAACAATCTAGTCATGGAGTTGTAATCTTTGTAATCAAGAATGTCCTGAATTTCACGATTCAACCCTCCCAAAAACCTAGCCATTGATGCCTCCTCATTCTCAACTAACCCACAGCGCAACATACCAATTTGTAATTCCTGATAGTATTCTTCCACAGACTTTGCACCTTGTTGTAAGCGTTGCAGTTTATTTAACAAATCACGAGCATAATATGAGGGAACAAAACGATGGCGCATAAGCAATTTTAAAGCCTCCCACGTGTTAGGTATGTTATTGGGATGTTGACGGCAATGTTCTTTCCACCAAATAGAAGCAAAGTCGGTAAATTCACTAGTGGCAGCCCTAACTCGTCTATTCTCAGGAAAATCATGGCAAGCAAATTTTTGATCAACAGTTAATTCCCAATCAAGATATCCATCAGGATCATATTTACCATTAAAAGAGGGCATAGTGAATTTAACCTTAGCAAAAGCGTCATCGTGGTCACGTACCTCACGTCGTGGGAGTTCTCTTCGCATACCTTGTTGGTTAAAACGCAATGGTCGATGAAGTCGATCGTTGTTGTGGTTAGCCCTGCCATCTGCCTCGGAATCACCCACATCGTCGAATTCATCTTGTCCCTCTACCATCACAGCAGGGGGAACAACAGCCGAAGCTTGGGCAATCTCCTCAAGGTGTGCCATAATATCTGCCAAAGAATTGTTAGTGATACCTTGTGCTTTCTCCATCGCAGCAAGCGTTGCGTTTGTCTGAATCTGGCGCCTCGAGTTGAGCAAGTCGCTCATTTGTGACTCTAACATCCTCCTCAAGGCCCTCCGTACGATGATTCATCTCGCGAGTGAAATGTTGTATGATTCCCTTCGTACGAGGAGAATGAGATGTATCCTGATTTGTAAACTCTCCAGAACCTGCCATTGTTAGCAAAAACACAAGAATGTGTCCCTAACAAGTACTAGGGTATGGTGGTTCAAAAGTCGCTCGTCTCAAACCTTCTATCGAACTCTTACCAATTTTTACCAAGCACACAGGGGTGATCGGCAACCAGTGATGACAATATATCTTCGAAGATTGGATGGAGCGATTGCCAGGTAAAGCTCACTCTGTACGGTGTAGAAAAAGGTGTAGCTGGGAAGGCTCAAGTTTAGTAGCAAGGAATAGCAATAATCAATTCAGAAAATGCAAGCTGAAAATTCGTTCAATGCCGGTTGGTGCTGGCCCTAGGCTAGACCGTACTAGAGACGCGAGCCTAGAACACAAACGAGTACACCGCGCAGAAAGACAACTAGATGACACTGCACACGGAGTTCCGGGGCTCGAAAAAGGATGCCGTCTGCACGGGGAACCTTAGAATCACTTGTACAAGGGCTCTGTCAATTTTGAGCGAATTCTGAGAAACTTGAATTTTTCTTGGTTTGCGGGCCCGTTTTGAGGGCCTAAACGACGTTTTTTGGGGTCGAAGCTGCCGCGTATGTGCCTGGTGGCTTACGCGGCTCTGAAATCTCCAGTTTTTCCAGACTTCTTTTTTTTGCTCTATCTTCCGATTTCCTTTCCAACGGATCAAGAATCGCCTCAATCGGAGGTCGTATGCAAAAGTTAGCTGTTTCTCTCTCCTCTTTTTTTTTTACCGCGGCTCTTTTAAATGCGGCTGCCTGTTTCTTCTTTTCTCTTTTGTTTTTTTTTTCACACAACGCGGTTGAAACCTACTCCGAAACCAACTCTGAGATCGTGGCCTACTCCGAAACCAACTAGGGCAAAGCTTCCCTAGAAACCGAGTCCAACTCCAAGTCCTACTCCGAGTCCAACTCCAAGTCCTACTCCGAGTCCAACTCCGAGTCCTACTCCGAGTCCAACTCCGAGTCCAACTCCAATCCTCCTCCTTTCCTTCCCTCATCGTGGCAGTTCGGATCTAACCGCAGCGGTGAGACCAAACGTGAACAGAACTCGAAACTCTAATGGAACTAGACACTAAGACCAGCAAAGGGCACGACGATGCAACCGAAAGTTCAACAATGCAATGTTCTGAAAAGAAAAATTGCGAGGCTAAGACTGGTTTGGACAGATTGATCTACTGCTATATTTTTTTTTTGGTTTTTTTTTTTGTGTACTCTAGGTAAGGAATAGCAATCTAATCTATGGTAAACTGGAAATTCTCACCGAGCAACCTGGCGCTCTGATACCACTTGATGAAGACAAGGTGCCCGATCTTTCGATGAGATGGATAACTTTCGATTTTGGTGGAGGTGACCCTCACGATCCGACTACAACCGTACGACGACGCTTGCGCCTTAGCAATCGCTGAACCAACTCCGAAGTGTTATTGATCTCGCTGGAGGCGCGATCAACCTGAACACGAAGTTCAATCCCTGCGAGCAATCGAAGAACTAGCAAGAATAAGATATAGGCAATCTGACATTGCGAATATGAATGAAGCACAAATTATATTGCGAAAACACAAAGGTGGGATTCCGAAGATGTCTTGACAGGTGGTCGTCCAACACAACTGAAGAACAAAAGTTTGCACAATGGCTAAACCTAAATTCAACGAAATCCAAGTCTTAGCAACGAAGGCGGCGGCTCCTTTATAGGGAGAACGACCAGGGGGGGCGTCCAAGGGCACGCCCTAGGGTTACAAGGCCCATGGGCCCAAGTGGAGGTGGCGCAGCACCCTTTTTGACTCGGACTCAGAAAACAACGTGGAGTAATTTGATGATTACGGCCGGCTCAGATGGAATTTGAAGCTGAGGTCGGATCCGTTGGAACATAGACTTCCTAAGCTTTCCATGAAGTACAAGAACGTCCCAATCGGAGTCCGTATGAGGAAGTTATGCCCGTTTGAACTTGGTACCAACGCAGCAGTCCGAATCTGATTCCAGAACGTGTCCAACTCGAATTCTTGTTTGGCTTGGCCCCAAAGTGACGTGGTGAACTCCATTATTCCATTCCAGGCATGTCCATGACTCCACGTCCTTCTCCTTCATCCTTTCCCAGGTTCCTAAGCACAATTAAATCACTTGCATTAGGTAGCGGTATATTCTCAGTAATATATGAACCTAGGAATGAATTCACCTGGTAATTAAGTTGACGAGCACGAGCTCGAGTGAGTGGTCCTTGCAACCCTTGCTGTGGCTGAGTTGTATCCATGGAAGGGATGTCCTCATCACTTTGGGACGCCTCCCCTGGTTGTTTTCACTATATAGGAGCCGCCGCCTCCGTTTCTAGGACTTAGGTTTTGTTTAGATCAGTTTAGCCCCTTGTGCAAACTCCACGTTCTCTTGTGTCGGCTAGACCAACAGATTCGTGTTACAGAACCTCAACTATCCTTGTGCGACTTTTATATCTAGCAAGTTTCAGGTTGCTCACTATCCTTGTTCTTGCGTGTTCTTCGGTTGCATGCAGGAATAGACCTTCGTGGTCAGGTCAACCGTGTTCTTGGCACGGTTGATAACATCTTGGGGTTGGTTCAGCGATTGCTAAGGCGCAAGTGATGTCTCGTACGGTTGTAGTCGGATCGTAAGAGTCATCTCCACCGAAATCGATAGTTATCATCCTATCGGAAGATCGAGACCCCATCGCCTCATCAGTCAACTCGATAGTTATCATTCGATAGTCAACTCGAATTCGTGCTTGACTTGGTCCCAAAGTGACGTGGTGACCTCCCTTATTCCTTCCATGCATGTCCAGGACTCCATGTCCCTTTCCTTCATCCTTTCCCAAGTTCCTAAGCACAATTAAATCACTTGCATTAGGTAGCGGTCTATTCTTAGTAACATATGAAGGCAGAAGAAACGAATTCACCTTTAGTTCAATCTTGATATTGGGCGCTATTGTCGTATGTGTTTGTGGCGTGGTCACTCAATTCGTGCTTGACTTGGTCCCAAAGTGACGTGGTCACATCATCCTCCCCTTCTTGATAGAAAACCGTCCTCGGTTTTAGCATATGTGTAGCCTCACGTATGGCATGATCTTCATCATAAATGTCGGTACATAATAACAAACGCAACAAACCCTCATTATGTAATATCATAAGTTCTTTGTCAAACAAAGTGAAACCTGTTTGAAACGAACTCACCTGATAATTTAAGTGGTGCTAGGAGCTCTTGTAATTCGAACAACAAGTATAGCAAATATGATTATATCCATAGGGTACATGTTCTTATCAACATTAGTGGTGTTTAGCACACTATTGAGTTCCTCGACTCGGTAAGATTCCAAATTGCTTCTTCACTACGCACGGCGACACTCGAAGTGCGCTGCGGAGTTTGGCACTTTGTTGAATTACCTGACTCATACGGATTCCATATGGCTTCTCTATTTTGGAGGGGACACAAGAGGTGCATTTACTGTGTTTGGCTCCTGGTTGAGTCACTCGACTCGAAGGATTCCATCAGACTTCCTAACTAAGCAAGGGTTCAAAAGAAGTGCACCGCGGTGCTTAACACTTCATAGAGTTACCTAAGTCGTACAGATTCTATATGGCGTCTCCATTAAGGAATGGCTCACAAGAGGTGCATGTGCGCTGTCCGGCACTCGGTTGAGTTGGTAGACTCGGACAGATTCCAATGGCTCCTTCACTAAGCACGTGGAAAAAGAAGTGCGCTGCGGTGTTCGGCACTTCGTTGAGTTACTCAGCATGTACGAATTCTATCTGGATTCTCCAGTAAGGAACGGGACACAAGAGGTGCATTTACGGCGCTTGGCACTCGGTGAGTCAATCGGCTCAGATGGTTCCAAATGGCGTATTCACTAAGCAATGGTCCAAGAGGTGCGCTACGGAGTTTGGCACTTCGTTGAGTTACCTGACTTGTACGAATTCCTTATGGCTTCTCTATTATGGAAGGGGACACAATATGTGCATTAAGGGTGTTTGGCACTCGGTCAAGTCACTCGACTTGATGGATTCCAACTGAGTTCTTAACTAATCAAGAGATCAAAACAAGTGCACTTTAGTGTTTGGCACTTGGTTGAGTTGCCTTACTCGGACAAATTCCAAATGGCTTCTTCACTTCACAAGGGACGAAACAAGTGCGATGCTGTTTTTGGCACTTCGTTGCATCACCTGACTCTTATGGAATCCATCTAGCTTCTCTACAAAGGAAGGGGACACAGAGGTGCATTTATGGTGTTTGGCACTCGGTTGAGTCACTCGACTCAGATGGTTTCTAAATGGATTCTTCGCTAAGCAAGGGGAGACAAGAAGTGTGCTGCGATGTTTGCAATTTCGTTCAGTTACCTGGCTCGTATGGATTCCATTTGGCTTCTCTGTTATGGAACGGCTCACAAGAGGTGCATTCGCGGTGGTTGCCACTCGGTTGAGTTGCTCAACTCAGATAAAGCCCATATGGATGCTCCCACAAAGCAAGGGGGCAAATGGAGCGCTGTGGTGTTTGGCACTTTGTTGAGTCTCGCGACTCGGATGGATCCTAAATGGCTTAATCACTAAGCAAGGGGGAAAAGAAGTGCGCTGTGGTGTTTGTCACTTTGTTGAGCTACCCGACTCAGATGGAATCATGTGGCTTCTCTATTAATGGAGGGGACACTAGAGGTGCATTTACGGTGTTTGGCACTCAATTCAATCGCTCGACTCGGATGGATTCCAGCTGACTTCCTCACTAAGAAAGAAGTGCACTGCGGTGATCGACACATGAATGAGTTTCCCGACTCGTACACATTCATGTGGCTTCTCTATTAAGGAATGCTAAGAAAGAGGTGCATTTGCGGTGTTCGGCCCTCGCCGAGTTGCTAGACTCGAACAGATTCCTTATGGCTTCTTCACTAAGCAAGGGAACATAAGAAGTGCGCTGCGATGTTTGGTAATTTGCTGAGTTACCTTAGTTATGCGGAATCTATATGGCTTCTTTATTAAGTAATGGCTCACAATAGGTGCGTTTGCGTGTTTGGCACTCAGGTGAGTCACTCGCCTGGAAGGATTCCTAATATCTTCTTCACTAAGCAAGGGGACACAAGAAGTGCGCTGCGGTGCTTGGCACTTTGTTGAGTTACCTGACACAAACGCAGCCCATATGGCTTCCGTAGTAAGGAATGGCGCATAAGGGCACATTGTTGGTGTTTGGCACTCGGTTGAATTATTCAACTTGGATGGATTCCAACTGACTTCCTCACTAAGCAATTGCCCAAAAGAAGTGGTCTGCGATGTTGGGAACTTTGTGAATTTACCTGACTCGTATGGATTTCGTATAACATCTCTGTAAAGTAATGGCGCACAAGAGGTGCATTTGCGTGTTCGCACTCGGTTGAGTTAATCTACTAAGACGGATTCTGAATGGCTTCTTCACTAAGTAGGGTTACACCGGAAGTGCACCACTGAGTTTGGCACTTCATCGAGTTACCCTATTCGAACGGATTCAACATGGCTTCTCTATAAAGGAATGGCTCACAGGAGGCACATTTGCGGTGTTTGGCACTCGGTTAAGTTGCTCGACTTGGACGGATTCCAAATGGCTTCTTTATTGAGCAAGGGGACAAAAGTAGTGAGTGCGCTACGGTGTTTGGCACTTCGTTTACTTACCAGGCTCATATAGTTTCTATTTGGCTTCACTATTAAGGAGTAACACACGAGAGGTTCATTTGCGGTATTTGGCACTTGGTTGAGTCGCTCGACTCGGACGGATTCCAAATGGCTTCTTCACAAAGCAATGGGACAATAGAAGTGCGACGCGGTGTTTGACACTTTGTCGAGTTACCTGACTCCTAGGGAGATCATATATGGCTTCTCTATTGTGGAAGGTGACAGAAAAGGTGCATTTTACGGTGTTTGGTGCACGGTTGAGTGACCTAACTTGGATGGATTCCGAATGGCTTTCTCACTATGGAAGGGGACAAAAATAGTCCGCGGTGGTGTTTGCCACCTTGTGGAGTTACCTAACTCGTTCGGATTCCACGTGACTTCTTTATTAAGGAATCGCGCACATGGGGCACATTAGTGCTGTTTAGCGCACTATTGAGTTCCTCGACTCGGTAAGATTCCAAATTGCTTCTTCACTACGCACGGCGACACTCGAAGTGCGCTGCGGAGTTTGGCACTTTGTTGAATTACCTGACTCATACGGATTCCATATGGCTTCTCTATTTAGGAGGGGACACAAGAGGTGCATTTACTGTGTTTGGCTCCTGGTTGAGTCACTCGACTCGAAGGATTCCATCAGACTTCCTAACTAAGCAAGGGTTCAAAAGAAGTGCACTGCGGTGCTTAACACTTCATAGAGTTACCTAAGTCGTACAGATTCTATATGGCGTCTCCATTAAGGAATGGCTCACAAGAGGTGCATGTGCGCTGTCCGGCACTCGGTTGAGTTGGTAGACTCGGACAGATTCCAAATGGCTCCTTCACTAAGCACGGGGACAAAAGAAGTGCGCTGCGGTGTTCGGCACTTCGTTGAGTTACTCAGCATGTACGAATTCTATCTGGATTCTCCAGTAAGGAACGGGACACAAGAGGTGCATTTACGGCGCTTGGCACTCGGTGAGTCAATCGGCTCAGATGGTTCCAAATGGCGTATTCACTAAGCAATGGTCCAAGAGGTGCGCTACGGAGTTTGGCACTTCGTTGAGTTACCTGACTTGTACGAATTCCTTATGGCTTCTCTATTATGGAAGGGGACACAATATGTGCATTAACGGTGTTTGGCACTCGGTCAAGTCACTCGACTTCGATGGATTCCAACTGAGTTCTTAACTAATCAAGAGATCAAAACAAGTGCACTTTAGTGTTTGGCACTTGGTTGAGTTGCCTTACTCGGACAAATTCCAAATGGCTTCTTCACTTCACAAGGGACGAAACAAGTGCGATGCTGTTTTTGGCACTTCGTTGCATCACCTGACTCTTATGGAATCCATCTAGCTTCTCTACAAAGGAAGGGGACACAGAGGTGCATTTATGGTGTTTGGCACTCGGTTGAGTCACTCGACTCAGATGGTTTCTAAATGGATTCTTCGCTAAGCAAGGGGAGACAAGAAGTGTGCTGCGATGTTTGCAATTTCGCTCAGTTACCTGGCTCGTATGGATTCCATTTGGCTTCTCTGTTATGGAACGGCTCACAAGAGGTGCATTCGCGGTGGTTGCCACTCGGTTGAGTTGCTCAACTCAGATAAAGCCCATATGGATGCTCCCACAAAGCAAGGGGGCAAATGGAGCGCTGTGGTGTTTGGCACTTTGTTGAGTCTCGCGACTGGATGGATCCTAAATGGCTTAATCACTAAGCAAGGGGGAAAAGAAGTGCGCTGTGGTGTTTGTCACTTTGTTGAGCTACCCGACTCAGATGGAATCATGTGGCTTCTCTATTAATGGAGGGGACACTAGAGGTGCATTTACGGTGTTTGGCACTCAATTCAATCGCCGACTGGATGGATTCCAGCTGACTTCCTCACTAAGAAAGAAGTGCACTGCGGTGATCGACACATGAATGAGTTTCCCGACTCGTACACATTCATGTGGCTTCTCTATTAAGGAATGCTAAGAAAGAGGTGCATTTGCGGTGTTCGGCCCTCGCTCGAGTTGCTAGACTCGAACAGATTCCTTATGGCTTCTTCACTAAGCAAGGGAACATAAGAAGTGCGCTGCGATGTTTGGTAATTTGCTGAGTTACCTTAGTTATGCGGAATCTATATGGCTTCTTTATTAAGTAATGGCTCACAATAGGTGCGTTTGCGGTGTTTGGCACTCAGGTGAGTCACTCGCCCTGGAAGGATTCCTAATATCTTCTTCACTAAGCAAGGGGACACAAGAAGTGCGCTGCGGTGCTTGGCACTTTGTTGAGTTACCTGACACAAACGCAGCCCATATGGCTTCCGTAGTAAGGAATGGCGCATAAGGGCACATTGTTGGTGTTTGGCACTCGGTTGAATTATTCAACTTGGATGGATTCCAACTGACTTCCTCACTAAGCAATTGCCCAAAAGAAGTGGTCTGCGATGTTGGGAACTTTGTGAATTTACCTGACTCGTATGGATTTCGTATAACATCTCTGTAAAGTAATGGCGCACAAGAGGTGCATTTGCGGTGTTCGGCACTCGGTTGAGTTAATCTACTAAGACGGATTCTGAATGGCTTCTTCACTAAGTAGGGTTACACCGGAAGTGCACCACTGAGTTTGGCACTTCATCGAGTTACCCTATTCGAACGGATTCAACATGGCTTCTCTATAAAGGAATGGCTCACAGGAGGCACATTTGCGGTGTTTGCACTCGGTTAAGTTGCTCGACTTGGACGGATTCCAAATGGCTTCTTTATTGAGCAAGGGACAAAAGTAGTGAGTGCGCTACGGTGTTTGGCACTTCGCTTACTTACCAGGCTCATATAGTTTCTATTTGGCTTCACTATTAAGGAGTAACACACGAGAGGTTCATTTGCGGTATTTGGCACTTGGTTGAGTCGCTCGACTCGGACGGATTCCAAATGGCTTCTTCACAAAGCAATGGGACAATAGAAGTGCGACGCGGTGTTTGACACTTTGTCGAGTTACCTGACTCCTAGGGAGATCATATATGGCTTCTCTATTGTGGAAGGTGACAGAAAAGGTGCATTTTACGGTGTTTGGTGCACGGTTGAGTGACCTAACTTGGATGGATTCCGAATGGCTTTCTCACTATGGAAGGGGACAAAAATAGTCCGCGGTGGTGTTTGCCACCTTGTGGAGTTACCTAACTCGTTCGGATTCCACGTGACTTCTTTATTAAGGAATCGCGCACATGGGGCACATTAGTGCTGTTTAGCGCACTATTGAGTTCCTCGACTCGGTAAGATTCCAAATTGCTTCTTCACTACGCACGGCGACACTCGAAGTGCGCTGCGGAGTTTGGCACTTTGTTGAATTACCTGACTCATACGGATTCCATATGGCTTCTCTATTTAGGAGGACACAAGAGGTGCATTTACTGTGTTTGGCTCCTGGTTGAGTCACTCGACTCAAGGATTCCATCAGACTTCCTAACTAAGCAAGGGTTCAAAAGAAGTGCACTGCGGTGCTTAACACTTCATAGAGTTACCTAAGTCGTACAGATTCTATATGGCGCTCCATTAAGGAATGGCTCACAAGAGGTGCATGTGCGCTGTCCGGCACTCGGTTGAGTTGGTAGACTCGGACAGATTCCAAATGGCTCCTTCACTAAGCACGGGGACAAAAGAAGTGCGCTGCGGTGTTCGGCACTTCGTTGAGTTACTCAGCATGTACGAATTCTATCTGGATTCTCCAGTAAGGAACGGGACACAAGAGGTGCATTTACGGCGCTTGGCACTCGGTGAGTCAATCGGCTCAGATGGTTCCAAATGGCGTATTCACTAAGCAATGGTCCAAGAGGTGCGCTACGGAGTTTGGCACTTCGTTGAGTTACCTGACTTGTACGAATTCCTTATGGCTTCTCTATTATGGAAGGGGACACAATATGTGCATTAACGGTGTTTGGCACTCGGTCAAGTCACTCGACTTCGATGGATTCCAACTGAGTTCTTAACTAATCAAGAGATCAAAACAAGTGCACTTTAGTGTTTGGCACTTGGTTGAGTTGCCTTACTCGGACAAATTCCAAATGGCTTCTTCACTTCACAAGGGGACGAAACAAGTGCGATGCTGTTTTTGGCACTTCGTTGCATCACCTGACTCTTATGGAATCCATCTAGCTTCTCTACAAAGGAAGGGGACACAGAGGTGCATTTATGGTGTTTGGCACTCGGTTGAGTCACTCGACTCAGATGGTTTCTAAATGGATTCTTCGCTAAGCAAGGGGAGACAAGAAGTGTGCTGCGATGTTTGCAATTTCGTTCAGTTACCTGGCTCGCATGGATTCCATTTGGCTTCTCTGTTATGGAACGGCTCACAAGAGGTGCATTCGCGGTGGTTGCCACTCGGTTGAGTTGCTCAACTCAGATAAAGCCCATATGGATGCTCCCACAAAGCAAGGGGCAAATGGAGCGCTGTGGTGTTTGGCACTTTGTTGAGTCTCGCGACTGGATGGATCCTAAATGGCTTAATCACTAAGCAAGGGGAAAAGAAGTGCGCTGTGGTGTTTGTCACTTTGTTGAGCTACCCGACTCAGATGGAATCATGTGGCTTCTCTATTAATGGAGGGGACACTAGAGGTGCATTTACGGTGTTTGGCACTCAATTCAATCGCCGACTCGGATGGATTCCAGCTGACTTCCTCACTAAGAAAGAAGTGCACTGCGGTGATCGACGCATGAATGAGTTTCCGACTGCATACACATTCATGTGGCTTCTCTATTAAGGAATGCTAAGAAAGAGGTGCATTTGCGGTGTTCGCCCTCGCCGAGTTGCTAGACTCGAACAGATTCCTTATGGCTTCTTCACTAAGCAAGGGAACATAAGAAGTGCGCTGCGATGTTTGGTAATTTGCTGAGTTACCTTAGTTATGCGGAATCTATATGGCTTCTTTATTAAGTAATGGCTCACAATAGGTGCGTTTGCGGTGTTTGGCACTCAGGTGAGTCACTCGCCTTGGAAGGATTCCTAATATCTTCTTCACTAAGCAAGGGGACACAAGAAGTGCGCTGCGGTGCTTGGCACTTTGTTGAGTTACCTGACACAAACGCAGCCCACATGGCTTCCGTAGTAAGGAATGGCGCATAAGGGCACATTGTTGGTGTTTGGCACTCGGTTGAATTATTCAACTTGGATGGATTCCAACTGACTTCCTCACTAAGCAATTGCCCAAAAGAAGTGGTCTGCGATGTTGGGAACTTTGTGAATTTACCTGACTCGTATGGATTTCGTATAACATCTCTGTAAAGTAATGGCGCACAAGAGGTGCATTTGCGGTGTTCGGCACTCGGTTGAGTTAATCTACTAAGACGGATTCTGAATGGCTTCTTCACTAAGTAAGGTTACACCGGAAGTGCACCACTGAGTTTGGCACTTCATCGAGTTACCCTATTCGAACGGATTCAACATGGCTTCTCTATAAAGGAATGGCTCACAGGAGGCACATTTGCGGTGTTTGGCACTCGGTTAAGTTGCTCGACTTGGACGGATTCCAAATGGCTTCTTTATTGAGCAAGGGACAAAAGTAGTGAGTGCGCTACGGTGTTTGGCACTTCGCTTACTTACCAGGCTCATATAGTTTCTATTTGGCTTCACTATTAAGGAGTAACACACGAGAGGTTCATTTGCGGTATTTGGCACTTGGTTGAGTCGCTCGACTGGACGGATTCCAAATGGCTTCTTCACAAAGCAATGGGACAATAGAAGTGCGACGCGGTGTTTGACACTTTGTCGAGTTACCTGACTCTAGGAGATCATATATGGCTTCTCTATTGTGGAAGGTGACAGAAAAGGTGCATTTTACGGTGTTTGGTGCACGGTTGAGTGACCTAACTTGGATGGATTCCGAATGGCTTTCTCACTATGGAAGGGGACAAAAATAGTCCGCTGTGGTGTTTGCCACCTTGTGGAGTTACCTAACTCGCTCGATTCCACGTGACTTCTTTATTAAGGAATCGCGCATGGGGGCACATTAGTGCTGTTTAGCGCACTATTGAGTTCCTCGACTCGGTAAGATTCCAAATTGCTTCTTCACTACGCACGGCGACACTCGAAGTGCGCTGCGGAGTTTGGCACTTTGTTGAATTACCTGACTCATACGGATTCCATATGGCTTCTCTATTTAGGAGGGGACACAAGAGGTGCATTTACTGTGTTTGGCTCCTGGTTGAGTCACTCGACTCGAAGGATTCCATCAGACTTCCTAACTAAGCAAGGGTTCAAAAGAAGTGCACTGCGGTGCTTAACACTTCATAGAGTTACCTAAGTCGTACAGATTCTATATGGCGTCTCCATTAAGGAATGGCTCACAAGAGGTGCATGTGCGCTGTCCGGCACTCGGTTGAGTTGGTAGACTCGGACAGATTCCAAATGGCTCCTTCACTAAGCACGGGGACAAAAGAAGTGCGCTGCGGTGTTCGGCACTTCGTTGAGTTACTCAGCATGTACGAATTCTATCTGGATTCTCCAGTAAGGAACGGGACACAAGAGGTGCATTTACGGCGCTTGGCACTCGGTGAGTCAATCGGCTCAGATGGTTCCAAATGGCGTATTCACTAAGCAATGGTCCAAGAGGTGCGCTACGGAGTTTGGCACTTCGTTGAGTTACCTGACTTGTACGAATTCCTTATGGCTTCTCTATTATGGAAGGGGACACAATATGTGCATTAACGGTGTTTGGCACTCGGTCAAGTCACTCGACTTGATGGATTCCAACTGAGTTCTTAACTAATCAAGAGATCAAAACAAGTGCACTTTAGTGTTTGGCACTTGGTTGAGTTGCCTTACTCGGACAAATTCCAAATGGCTTCTTCACTTCACAAGGGGACGAAACAAGTGCGATGCTGTTTTTGGCACTTCGTTGCATCACCTGACTCTTATGGAATCCATCTAGCTTCTCTACAAAGGAAGGGGACACAGAGGTGCATTTATGGTGTTTGGCACTCGGTTGAGTCACTCGACTCAGATGGTTTCTAAATGGATTCTTCGCTAAGCAAGGGGAGACAAGAAGTGTGCTGCGATGTTTGCAATTTCGTTCAGTTACCTGGCTCGCATGGATTCCATTTGGCTTCTCTGTTATGGAACGGCTCACAAGAGGTGCATTCGCGGTGGTTGCCACTCGGTTGAGTTGCTCAACTCAGATAAAGCCCATATGGATGCTCCCACAAAGCAAGGGGGCAAATGGAGCGCTGTGGTGTTTGGCACTTTGTTGAGTCTCGCGACTCGGATGGATCCTAAATGGCTTAATCACTAAGCAAGGGGGAAAAGAAGTGCGCTGTGGTGTTTGTCACTTTGTTGAGCTACCCGACTCAGATGGAATCATGTGGCTTCTCTATTAATGGAGGGGACACTAGAGGTGCATTTACGGTGTTTGGCACTCAATTCAATCGCTCGACTCGGATGGATTCCAGCTGACTTCCTCACTAAGAAAGAAGTGCACTGCGGTGATCGACGCATGAATGAGTTTCCCGACTCGTACACATTCATGTGGCTTCTCTATTAAGGAATGCTAAGAAAGAGGTGCATTTGCGGTGTTCGGCCCTCGCTCGAGTTGCTAGACTCGAACAGATTCCTTATGGCTTCTTCACTAAGCAAGGGAACATAAGAAGTGCGCTGCGATGTTTGGTAATTTGCTGAGTTACCTTAGTTATGCGGAATCTATATGGCTTCTTTATTAAGTAATGGCTCACAATAGGTGCGTTTGCGGTGTTTGGCACTCAGGTGAGTCACTCGCCCTGGAAGGATTCCTAATATCTTCTTCACTAAGCAAGGGGACACAAGAAGTGCGCTGCGGTGCTTGGCACTTTGTTGAGTTACCTGACACAAACGCAGCCCATATGGCTCCGTAGTAAGGAATGGCGCATAAGGGCACATTGTTGGTGTTTGGCACTCGGTTGAATTATTCAACTTGGATGGATTCCAACTGACTTCCTCACTAAGCAATTGCCCAAAAGAAGTGGTCTGCGATGTTGGGAACTTTGTGAATTTACCTGACTCGTATGGATTTCGTATAACATCTCTGTAAAGTAATGGCGCACAAGAGGTGCATTTGCGGTGTTCGGCACTCGGTTGAGTTAATCTACTAAGACGGATTCTGAATGGCTTCTTCACTAAGTAAGGTTACACCGGAAGTGCACCACTGAGTTTGGCACTTCATCGAGTTACCCTATTCGAACGGATTCAACATGGCTTCTCTATAAAGGAATGGCTCACAGGAGGCACATTTGCGGTGTTTGGCACTCGGTTAAGTTGCTCGACTTGGACGGATTCCAAATGGCTTCTTTATTGAGCAAGGGGACAAAAGTAGTGAGTGCGCTACGGTGTTTGGCACTTCGTTTACTTACCAGGCTCATATAGTTTCTATTTGGCTTCACTATTAAGGAGTAACACACGAGAGGTTCATTTGCGGTATTTGGCACTTGGTTGAGTCGCTCGACTCGGACGGATTCCAAATGGCTTCTTCACAAAGCAATGGGACAATAGAAGTGCGACGCGGTGTTTGACACTTTGTCGAGTTACCTGACTCCTAGGGAGATCATATATGGCTTCTCTATTGTGGAAGGTGACAGAAAAGGTGCATTTTACGGTGTTTGGTGCACGGTTGAGTGACCTAACTTGGATGGATTCCGAATGGCTTTCTCACTATGGAAGGGGACAAAAATAGTCCGCTGTGGTGTTTGCCACCTTGTGGAGTTACCTAACTCGTTCGGATTCCACGTGACTTCTTTATTAAGGAATCGCGCACATGGGGCACATTAGTGCTGTTTAGCGCACTATTGAGTTCCTCGACTCGGTAAGATTCCAAATTGCTTCTTCACTACGCACGGCGACACTCGGCGCGCCATGGAGTTTGGCACTTTGTTGAATTACCTGACTCATACGGATTCCATATGGCTTCTCTATTTAGGAGGGGACACAAGAGGTGCATTTACTGTGTTTGGCTCCTGGTAGAGTCACTCGACTCGAAGGATTCCATCAGACTTCCTAACTAAGCAAGGGTTCAAAAGAAGTGCACTGCGGTGCTTAACACTTCATAGAGTTACCTATGTCGTACAGATTCTATATGGCGTCTCCATTAAGGAATGGCTCACAAGAGGTGCATGTGCGCTGTCCGGCACTCGGTTGAGTTGCTAGACTCAGACAGATTCCAAATGGCTCCTTCACTAAGCACGGGGACAAAAGAAGTGCGCTGCGGTGTTCGGCACTTCGTTGAGTTACTCAGCATGTACGAATTCTATCTGGATTCTCCAGTAAGGAACGGGACACAGGAGGTGCATTTACGGCGCTTGGCACTCGGTGAGTCAATTGGCTCTGATGGTTCCAAATGGCGTATTCACTAAGCAATGGTCCAAGAGGTGCGCTACGGAGTTTGGCACTTCGTTGAGTTACCTGACTTGTCCGAATTCCTTATGGCTTCTCTATTATGGAAGGGGACACAATATGTGCATTAACGGTGTTTGGCGCCGGTCAAGTCACTCGACTTGATGGATTCCAACTGAGTTCTTAACTAATCAAGAGATCAAAACAAGTGCACCGTAGTGTTTGGCACTTGGTTGAGCTGCCTTACTCGGACAAATTCCAAATGGCTTCTTCACTTCACAAGGGGACAAAACAAGTGCGATGCTGTTTTTGGCACTTCGTTGCATCACCTGACTCTTATGGAATCCATCTAGCTTCTCTACAAAGGAAGGGGACACAGAGGTGCATTTATGGTATTTGGCACACGGTTGAGTCACTCGACTCAGATGGTTTCTAAATGGCTTCTTCGCTAAGCATGGGGAGACAAGAAGTGTGCTGCGATGTTCGCAATTTCGTTCATTTACCTGGCTCGTATGGATTCCATTTGGCTTCTCTGTTATGGAACGGCTCACAAGAGGTGCATCCGCGGTGGTTGCCACTCGGTTGAGTTGCTCAAGTCAGATAAAGCCCAAATGGATGCTCCCACAAAGCAAGGGGGCAAATGGAGCGCTGTGGTGTTTGGCACTTTGTTGAGTTACCTGACTTTGTTGAGTCTCCCGACTCGGATGGATCCTAAATGGCTTAATCACTAAGCAAGGGGGAAAAAGAAGTGCGCTGTGGTGTTTGTCACTTTGTTGAGCTACCCGACTCAGATGGAATCATGTGGCTTCAGATAACGGAGGGGACACTAGAGGTGCATTTACGGTGTTTGGCACTCAATTCAATCGCTCGACTCGGATGGATTCCAGCTGGCTTCCTCACTAAGAAAGAAGTGCACTGCGGTGATCGACACATGAATGAGTTTTCCGACTCGTACATATTCATGTGGCTTCTCCATTAAGGAATGCTAAGAAAGAGGTGCATTTGCGGTGTTCGGCGCTCGCTCGAGTTGCTAGACTCGAGCAGATTCCTTATGGCTTCTTCACTAAGCAAGGGAACATAAGAAGTGCGCTGCGATGTTTGGTAATTTGCTGAGTTACCTTAGTTATGCGCAATCTATATGGCTTCTTTATTAAGTAATGGCTCACAATAGGTGCGCTTATGTGTTTGGCACTCAGGTGAGTCACTCGCCTTGGAAGGATTCCTAATATCTTCTTCACTAAGCAAGGGGACACAAGAAGTGCGCTGCGGTGCTTGGCACTTTGTTGAGTTACCTGACACAAAAGCAGCCCATATGGCTTCCGTAGTAAGGAATGGCGCATAAGGGCACATTGTTGGTGTTTGGCACTCGGTTGAATTATTCAACTTGGATGGATTCCGACTGACTTCCTCACTAAGCAATGGACCAAAAGAAGTGGTCTGCGATGTTGGGAACTTTGTGAATTTACCTGACTCGTATGGATTTCGTATAACTTCTCTATAAAGTAATGGCGCACAAGAGGTGCATTTGCGGTGTTTGGCACTCGGTTGAGTTACTCCACTAAGACGGATTCTGATGGCTTCTTCACTAAGTAAGGTTACACCGGAAGTGCACCACTGAGTTTGGCACTTCATTGAGTTACCCTATTCAAACGGATTCAACGTGGCTTCTCTATAAAGGAATGGCTCACAGGAGGCACATTTGCGGTGTTTGGCACTCGGTTAAGTTGCTCGACTTGGACGGATTCCAAATGGCTTCTTTATTGAGCAAGGGGACAAAAGTAGTGAGTGCGCTACGGTGTTTGGCACTTCGTTTACTTACCAGGCTCACATAGTTTCTATTGGCTTCACTATTAAGGAGTAACACACGGAGGTGCATTTGCGGTATTTGGCACTTGGCTGAGTCGCTGACTCGGACGGAGTCCAAATGGCTTCTTCACAAAGCAATGGGACAATAGAAGTGCGACGCGGTGTTTGACACTTTGTCGAGTTACCTGACTCGTAGGGAGATCATATGGCTTCTCTCTATTGTGGAAGGTGACAGAAAAGGTGCATTTTACGGTGTTTGGTGCACGGTTGAGTGACCCAACTCGGATGGATTCCGTATGGCTTTCTCACTATGGAAGGGGACAAAAATAGTCCGCTGTGGTGTTTGCCACCTTGTGGAGTTACCTAACTCGTTCGGATTCCACGTGACTTCTTTATTAAGGAATCGCGCACATGGGGCACATTAGTGGTGTTTAGCGCACGCACTATTGAGTTCCTCGACTCGGTAAGATTCCAAATTGCTTCTTCACTACGCAAGGCGACACTCGGCGCGCTGCGGAGTTTGGCACTTTGTTGAATTACCTGACTCATACAGATTCCATATGGCTTCTCTATTTAGGAGGGGACACAAGAGGTGCATTTACTGTGTTTGGCTCCTGGTAGAGTCACTCGACTCGAAGGATTCCATCAGACTTCCTAACTAAGCAAGGGTTCAAAAGAAGAGCACTGCGGTGCTTAACACTTCATAGAGTTACCTATGTCGTACAGATTCTATGTGGCGTCTCCATTAAGGAATGGCTCACAAGAGGTGCATGTGCGCTGTCCGGCACTCGGTTGAGTTGCTAGACTCAGACAGATTCCAAATGGCTCCTTCACTAAGCAAGGGGGCAAAAGAAGTGCGCTGCGGTGTTCTGCACTTCGTTGAGTTACTCGGCATGTACGAATTCTATCTGGATTCTCCAGTAAGGAACGGGACACAGGAGGTGCATTTACGGTGCTTGGCACTCGGTGAGTCAATTGGCTCTGATGGTTCCAAATGGCGATTCACTAAGCAATGGTCCAAGAGGTGCGCTACGGAGTTTGGCACTTCGTTGAGTTACCTGACTTGTCCGAATTCCTTATGGCTTCTCTATTATGGAAGGGGACACAATATGTGCATTAACGGTGTTTGGCGCTCGGTCAAGTCACTCGACTTCGATGGATTCCAACTGAGTTCTTAACTAATCAAGAGATCAAAACAAGTGCACCGTAGTGTTTGGCACTTGGTTGAGCTGCCTTACTCGGACAAATTCCAAATGGCTTCTTCACTTCACAAGGGGACAAAACAAGTGCGATGCTGTTTTTGGCACTTCGTTGCATCACCTGACTCTTATGGAATCCATCTAGCTTCTCTACAAAGGAAGGGGACACAGAGGTGCATTTATGGTATTTGGCACACGGTTGAGTCACTCGACTCAGATGGTTTCTAAATGGCTTCTTCGCTAAGCATGGGGAGACAAGAAGTGTGCTGCGATGTTCGCAATTTCGTTCATTTACCTGGCTCGTATGGATTCCATTTGGCTTCTCTGTTATGGAACGGCTCACAAGAGGTGCATCCGCGGTGGTTGCCACTCGGTTGAGTTGCTCAACTCAGATAAAGCCCAAATGGATGCTCCCACAAAGCAAGGGGGCAAATGGAGCGCTGTGGTGTTTGGCACTTTGTTGAGTTACCCGACTTTGTTGAGTCTCCCGACTCGGATGGATCCTAAATGGCTTAATCACTAAGCAAGGGGGAAAAAGAAGTGCGCTGTGGTGTTTGTCACTTTGTTGAGCTACCCGACTCAGATGGAATCATGTGGCTTCCGTATTAACGGAGGGGACACTAGAGGTGCATTTACGGTGTTTGGCACTCAATTCAATCGCTCGACTCGGATGGATTCCAGCTGGCTTCCTCACTAAGAAAGAAGTGCACTGCGGTGATCGACACATGAATGAGTTTTCCGACTCGTACATATTCATGTGGCTTCTCTATTAAGGAATGCTAAGAAAGAGGTGCATTTGCGGTGTTCGGCGCTCGCTCGAGTTGCTAGACTCGAGCAGATTCCTTATGGCTTCTTCACTAAGCAAGGGAACATAAGAAGTGCGCTGCGATGTTTGGTAATTTGCTGAGTTACCTTAGTTATGCGCAATCTATATGGCTTCTTTATTAAGTAATGGCTCACAATAGGTGCGTTTGCGGTGTTTGGCACTCAGGTGAGTCACTCGCCTTGGAAGGATTCCTAATATCTTCTTCACTAAGCAAGGGGACACAAGAAGTGCGCTGCGGTGCTTGGCACTTTGTTGAGTTACCTGACACAAAAGCAGCCCATATGGCTTCCGTAGTAAGGAATGGCGCATAAGGGCACATTGTTGGTGTTTGGCACTCGGTTGAATTATTCAACTTGGATGGATTCCGACTGACTTCCTCACTAAGCAATGGACCAAAAGAAGTGGTCTGCGATGTTGGGAACTTTGTGAATTTACCTGACTCGTATGGATTTCGTATAACTTCTCTATAAAGTAATGGCGCACAAGAGGTGCATTTGCGTGTTTGGCACTCGGTTGAGTTACTCCACTAAGACGGATTCTGATGGCTTCTTCACTAAGTAAGGTTACACCGGAAGTGCACCACTGAGTTTGGCACTTCATTGAGTTACCCTATTCAAACGGATTCAACATGGCTTCTCTATAAAGGAATGGCTCACAGGAGGCACATTTGCGGTGTTTGGCACTCGGTTAAGTTGCTCGACTTGGACGGATTCCAAATGGCTTCTTTATTGAGCAAGGGGACAAAAGTAGTGAGTGCGCTACGGAGTTTGGCACTTCGTTTACTTACCAGGCTCACATAGTTTCTATTTGGCTTCACTATTAAGGAGTAACACACGGAGGTGCATTTGCGGTATTTGGCACTTGGCTGAGTCGCTGACTCGGACGGAGTCCAAATGGCTTCTTCACAAAGCAATGGGACAATAGAAGTGCGACGCGGTGTTTGACACTTTGTCGAGTTACCTGACTCGTAGGGAGATCATATGGCTTCTCTCTATTGTGGAAGGTGACAGAAAAGGTGCATTTTACGGTGTTTGGTGCACGGTTGAGTGACCCAACTCGGATGGATTCCGTATGGCTTTCTCACTATGGAAGGGGACAAAAATAGTCCGCTGTGGTGTTTGCCACCTTGTGGAGTTACCTAACTCGTTCGGATTCCACGTGACTTCTTTATTAAGGAATCGCGCACATGGGGCACATTAGTGGTGTTTAGCGCACGCACTATTGAGTTCCTCGACTCGGTAAGATTCCAAATTGCTTCTTCACTACGCAAGGCGACACTCGAAGTGCGCTGCGGAGTTTGGCACTTTGTTGAATTACCTGACTCATACAGATTCCATATGGCTTCTCTATTTAGGAGGGGACACAAGAGGTGCATTTACTGTGTTTGGCTCCTGGTAGAGTCACTCGACTCGAAGGATTCCATCAGACTTCCTAACTAAGCAAGGGTTCAAAAGAAGAGCACTGCGGTGCTTAACACTTCATAGAGTTACCTATGTCGTACAGATTCTATGTGGCGTCTCCATTAAGGAATGGCTCACAAGAGGTGCATGTGCGCTGTCCGGCACTCGGTTGAGTTGCTAGACTCGACAGATTCCAAATGGCTCCTTCACTAAGCAAGGGGCAAAAGAAGTGCGCTGCGGTGTTCTGCACTTCGTTGAGTTACTCGGCATGTACGAATTCTATCTGGATTCTCCAGTAAGGAACGGGACACAGGAGGTGCATTTACGGTGCTTGGCACTCGGTGAGTCAATTGGCTCTGATGGTTCCAAATGGCGTATTCACTAAGCAATGGTCCAAGAGGTGCGCTACGGAGTTTGGCACTCGTTGAGTTACCTGACTTGTCCGAATTCCTTATGGCTTCTCTATTATGGAAGGGGACACAATATGTGCATTAACGGTGTTTGGCGCCGGTCAAGTCACTCGACTTGATGGATTCCAACTGAGTTCTTAACTAATCAAGAGATCAAAACAAGTGCACCGTAGTGTTTGGCACTTGGTTGAGCTGCCTTACTCGGACAAATTCCAAATGGCTTCTTCACTTCACAAGGACAAAACAAGTGCGATGCTGTTTTTGGCACTTCGTTGCATCACCTGACTCTTATGGAATCCATCTAGCTTCTCTACAAAGGAAGGGGACACAGAGGTGCATTTATGGTATTTGGCACACGGTTGAGTCACTCGACTCAGATGGTTTCTAAATGGCTTCTTCGCTAAGCATGGGGAGACAAGAAGTGTGCTGCGATGTTCGCAATTTCGTTCATTTACCTGGCTCGTATGGATTCCATTTGGCTTCTCTGTTATGGAACGGCTCACAAGAGGTGCATCCGCGGTGGTTGCCACTCGGTTGAGTTGCTCAACTCAGATAAAGCCCAAATGGATGCTCCCACAAAGCAAGGGGCAAATGGAGCGCTGTGGTGTTTGGCACTTTGTTGAGTTACCTGACTTTGTTGAGTCTCCGACTGGGATGGATCCTAAATGGCTTAATCACTAAGCAAGGGGGAAAAAGAAGTGCGCTGTGGTGTTTGTCACTTTGTTGAGCTACCCGACTCAGATGGAATCATGTGGCTTCCGTATTAACGGAGGGGACACTAGAGGTGCATTTACGGTGTTTGGCACTCAATTCAATCGCTCGACTCGGATGGATTCCAGCTGGCTTCCTCACTAAGAAAGAAGTGCACTGCGGTGATCGACACATGAATGAGTTTTCCGACTCGTACATATTCATGTGGCTTCTATTAAGGAATGCTAAGAAAGGGGTGCATTTGCGGTGTTCGGCGCTCGCTCGAGTTGCTAGACTCGAGCAGATTCCTTATGGCTTCTTCACTAAGCAAGGGAACATAAGAAGTGCGCTGCGATGTTTGGTAATTTGCTGAGTTACCTTAGTTATGCGCAATCTATATGGCTTCTTTATTAAGTAATGGCTCACAATAGGTGCGCTTATGTGTTTGGCACTCAGGTGAGTCACTCGCCTTGGAAGGATTCCTAATATCTTCTTCACTAAGCAAGGGGACACAAGAAGTGCGCTGCGGTGCTTGGCACTTTGTTGAGTTACCTGACACAAAAGCAGCCCATATGGCTTCCGTAGTAAGGAATGGCGCATAAGGGCACATTGTTGGTGTTTGGCACTCGGTTGAATTATTCAACTTGGATGGATTCCGACTGACTTCCTCACTAAGCAATGGACCAAAAGAAGTGGTCTGCGATGTTGGGAACTTTGTGAATTTACCTGACTCGTATGGCTTTCGTATAACTTCTCTATAAAGTAATGGCGCACAAGAGGTGCATTTGCGTGTTTGGCACTCGGTTGAGTTACTCCACTAAGACGGATTCTGATGGCTTCTTCACTAAGTAAGGTTACACCGGAAGTGCACCACTGAGTTTGGCACTTCATTGAGTTACCCTATTCAAACGGATTCAACATGGCTTCTCTATAAAGGAATGGCTCACTGGAGGCACATTTGCGTGTTTGGCACTCGGTTAAGTTGCTCGACTTGGACGGATTCCAAATGGCTTCTTTATTGAGCAAGGGACAAAAGTAGTGAGTGCGCTACGGTGTTTGGCACCTCGCTTACTTACCAGGCTCACATAGTTTCTATTTGGCTTCACTATTAAGGAGTAACACACGGAGGTGCATTTGCGGTATTTGGCACTTGGCTGAGTCGCTGACTCGGACGGAGTCCAAATGGCTTCTTCACCAAGCAATGGGACAATAGAAGTGCGACGCGGTGTTTGACACTTTGTCGAGTTACCTGACTCGTAGGGAGATCATATGGCTTCTCTCTATTGTGGAAGGTGACAGAAAAGGTGCATTTTACGGTGTTTGGTGCACGTTGAGTGACCCAACTCGGATGGATTCCGTATGGCTTTCTCACTATGGAAGGGGACAAAAATAGTCCGCTGTGGTGTTTGCCACCTTGTGGAGTTACCTAACTCGTTCGGATTCCACGTGACTTCTTTATTAAGGAATCGCGCACATGGGGCACATTAGTGGTGTTTAGCGCACGCACTATTGAGTTCCTCGACTCGGTAAGATTCCAAATTGCTTCTTCACTACGCAAGGCGACACTCGAAGTGCGCTGCGGAGTTTGGCACTTTGTTGAATTACCTGACTCATACAGATTCCATATGGCTTCTCTATTTAGGAGGGGACACAAGAGGTGCATTTACTGTGTTTGGCTCCTGGTAGAGTCACTCGACTCGAAGGATTCCATCAGACTTCCTAACTAAGCAAGGGTTCAAAAGAAGAGCACTGCGGTGCTTAACACTTCATAGAGTTACCTATGTCGTACAGATTCTATGTGGCGTCTCCATTAAGGAATGGCTCACAAGAGGTGCATGTGCGCTGTCCGGCACTCGGTTGAGTTGCTAGACTCAGACAGATTCCAAATGGCTCCTTCACTAAGCAAGGGGGCAAAAGAAGTGCGCTGCGGTGTTCTGCACTTCGTTGAGTTACTCGGCATGTACGAATTCTATCTGGATTCTCCAGTAAGGAACGGGACACAGGAGGTGCATTTACGGTGCTTGGCACTCGGTGAGTCAATTGGCTCTGATGGTTCCAAATGGCGTATTCACTAAGCAATGGTCCAAGAGGTGCGCTACGGAGTTTGGCACTTCGTTGAGTTACCTGACTTGTCCGAATTCCTTATGGCTTCTCTATTATGGAAGGGGACACAATATGTGCATTAACGGTGTTTGGCGCTCGGTCAAGTCACTCGACTTCGATGGATTCCAACTGAGTTCTTAACTAATCAAGAGATCAAAACAAGTGCACCGTAGTGTTTGGCACTTGGTTGAGCTGCCTTACTCGGACAAATTCCAAATGGCTTCTTCACTTCACAAGGGGACAAAACAAGTGCGATGCTGTTTTGGCACTTCGTTGCATCACCTGACTCTTATGGAATCCATCTAGCTTCTCTACAAAGGAAGGGGACACAGAGGTGCATTTATGGTATTTGGCACACGGTTGAGTCACTCGACTCAGATGGTTCCTAAATGGCTTCTTCGTTAAGCATGGGGAGACAAGAAGTGTGCTGCGATGTTCGCAATTTCGTTCATTTACCTGGCTCGTATGGATTCCATTTGGCTTCTCTGTTATGGAACGGCTCACAAGAGGTGCATCCGCGGTGGTTGCCACTCGGTTGAGTTGCTCAACTCAGATAAAGCCCAAATGGATGCTCCCACAAAGCAAGGGGGCAAATGGAGCGCTGTGGTGTTTGGCACTTTGTTGAGTTACCTGACTTTGTTGAGTCTCCCGACTCGGATGGATCCTAAATGGCTTAATCACTAAGCAAGGGGGAAAAAGAAGTGCGCTGTGGTGTTTGTCACTTTGTTGAGCTACCCGACTCAGATGGAATCATGTGGCTTCCGTATTAACGGAGGGGACACTAGAGGTGCATTTACGGTGTTTGGCACTCAATTCAATCGCTCGACTCGGATGGATTCCAGCTGGCTTCCTCACTAAGAAAGAAGTGCACTGCGGTGATCGACACATGAATGAGTTTTCCGACTCGTACATATTCATGTGGCTTCTCTATTAAGGAATGCTAAGAAAGGGTGCATTTGCGGTGTTCGCGCTCGCTCGAGTTGCTAGACTCGAGCAGATTCCTATGGCTTCTTCACTAAGCAAGGAACATAAGAAGTGCGCTGCGATGTTTGGTAATTTGCTGAGTTACCTTAGTTATGCGCAATCTATATGGCTTCTTTATTAAGTAATGGCTCACAATAGGTGCGTTTGCGTGTTTGGCACTCAGGTGAGTCACTCGCCTTGGAAGGATTCCTAATATCTTCTTCACTAAGCAAGGGGACACAAGAAGTGCGCTGCGGTGCTTGGCACTTTGTTGAGTTACCTGACACAAAAGCAGCCCATATGGCTTCCGTAGTAAGGAATGGCGCATAAGGGCACATTGTTGGTGTTTGGCACTCGGTTGAATTATTCAACTTGGATGGATTCCACTGACTTCCTCACTAAGCAATGGACCAAAAGAAGTGGTCTGCGATGTTGGGAACTTTGTGAATTTACCTGACTCGTATGGATTTCGTATAACTTCTCTATAAAGTAATGGCGCACAAGAGGTGCATTTGCGGTGTTTGGCACTCGGTTGAGTTACTCCACTAAGACGGATTCTGATGGCTTCTTCACTAAGTAAGGTTACACCGGAAGTGCACCACTGAGTTTGGCACTTCATTGAGTTACCCTATTCAAACGGATTCAACATGGCTTCTCTATAAAGGAATGGCTCACTGGAGGCACATTTGCGGTGTTTGGCACTCGGTTAAGTTGCTCGACTTGGACGGATTCCAAATGGCTTCTTTATTGAGCAAGGGGACAAAAGTAGTGAGTGCGCTACGGTGTTTGGCACCTCGTTTACTTACCAGGCTCACATAGTTTCTATTTGGCTTCACTATTAAGGAGTAACACACGGAGGTGCATTTGCGGTATTTGGCACTTGGCTGAGTCGCTGACTCGGACGGAGTCCAAATGGCTTCTTCACCAAGCAATGGGACAATAGAAGTGCGACGCGGTGTTTGACACTTTGTCGAGTTACCTGACTCGTAGGGAGATCATATGGCTTCTCTCTATTGTGGAAGGTGACAGAAAAGGTGCATTTTACGGTGTTTGGTGCACGGTTGAGTGACCCAACTCGGATGGATTCCGTATGGCTTTCTCACTATGGAAGGGGACAAAAATAGTCCGCTGTGGTGTTTGCCACCTTGTGGAGTTACCTAACTCGTTCGGATTCCACGTGACTTCTTTATTAAGGAATCGCGCATGGGGCACATTAGTGGTGTTTAGCGCACGCACTATTGAGTTCCTCGACTCGGTAAGATTCCAAATTGCTTCTTCACTACGCAAGGCGACACTCGGTGCGCTGCGGAGTTTGGCACTTTGTTGAATTACCTGACTCATACAGATTCCATATGGCTTCTCTATTTAGGAGGGGACACAAGAGGTGCATTTACTGTGTTTGGCTCCTGGTAGAGTCACTCGACTCAAGGATTCCATCAGACTTCCTAACTAAGCAAGGGTTCAAAAGAAGAGCACTGCGGTGCTTAACACTTCATAGAGTTACCTATGTCGTACAGATTCTATGTGGCGTCTCCATTAAGGAATGGCTCACAAGAGGTGCATGTGCGCTGTCCGGCACTCGGTTGAGTTGCTAGACTCAGACAGATTCCAAATGGCTCCTTCACTAAGCAAGGGGGCAAAAGAAGTGCGCTGCGGTGTTCTGCACTTCGTTGAGTTACTCGGCATGTACGAATTCTATCTGGATTCTCCAGTAAGGAACGGGACACAGGAGGTGCATTTACGGTGCTTGGCACTCGGTGAGTCAATTGGCTCTGATGGTTCCAAATGGCGATTCACTAAGCAATGGTCCAAGAGGTGCGCTACGGAGTTTGGCACTTCGTTGAGTTACCTGACTTGTCCGAATTCCTTATGGCTTCTCTATTATGGAAGGGGACACAATATGTGCATTAACGGTGTTTGGCGCTCGGTCAAGTCACTCGACTTGATGGATTCCAACTGAGTTCTTAACTAATCAAGAGATCAAAACAAGTGCACCGTAGTGTTTGGCACTTGGTTGAGCTGCCTTACTCGGACAAATTCCAAATGGCTTCTTCACTTCACAAGGGGACAAAACAAGTGCGATGCTGTTTTGGCACTTCGTTGCATCACCTGACTCTTATGGAATCCATCTAGCTTCTCTACAAAGGAAGGGGACACAGAGGTGCATTTATGGTATTTGGCACACGGTTGAGTCACTCGACTCAGATGGTTCCTAAATGGCTTCTTCAAGCATGGGGAGACAAGAAGTGTGCTGCGATGTTCGCAATTTCGTTCATTTACCTGGCTCGTATGGATTCCATTTGGCTTCTCTGTTATGGAACGGCTCACAAGAGGTGCATCCGCGGTGGTTGCCACTCGGTTGAGTTGCTCAACTCAGATAAAGCCCAAATGGATGCTCCCACAAAGCAAGGGGGCAAATGGAGCGCTGTGGTGTTTGGCACTTTGTTGAGTTACCTGACTTTGTTGAGTCTCCGACTGGATGGATCCTAAATGGCTTAATCACTAAGCAAGGGGGAAAAAGAAGTGCGCTGTGGTGTTTGTCACTTTGTTGAGCTACCCGACTCAGATGGAATCATGTGGCTTCCGTATTAACGGAGGGGACACTAGAGGTGCATTTACGGTGTTTGGCACTCAATTCAATCGCTCGACTCGGATGGATTCCAGCTGGCTTCCTCACTAAGAAAGAAGTGCACTGCGGTGATCGACACATGAATGAGTTTTCCGACTCGTACATATTCATGTGGCTTCTCTATTAAGGAATGCTAAGAAAGGGGTGCATTTGCGGTGTTCGGCGCTCGCTCGAGTTGCTAGACTCGAGCAGATTCCTTATGGCTTCTTCACTAAGCAAGGGAACATAAGAAGTGCGCTGCGATGTTTGGTAATTTGCTGAGTTACCTTAGTTATGCGCAATCTATATGGCTTCTTTATTAAGTAATGGCTCACAATAGGTGCGTTTGCGGTGTTTGGCACTCAGGTGAGTCACTCGCCTTGGAAGGATTCCTAATATCTTCTTCACTAAGCAAGGGGACACAAGAAGTGCGCTGCGGTGCTTGGCACTTTGTTGAGTTACCTGACACAAAAGCAGCCCATATGGCTTCCGTAGTAAGGAATGGCGCATAAGGGCACATTGTTGGTGTTTGGCACTCGGTTGAATTATTCAACTTGGATGGATTCCACTGACTTCCTCACTAAGCAATGGACCAAAAGAAGTGGTCTGCGATGTTGGGAACTTTGTGAATTTACCTGACTCGTATGGATTTCGTATAACTTCTCTATAAAGTAATGGCGCACAAGAGGTGCATTTGCGGTGTTTGGCACTCGGTTGAGTTACTCCACTAAGACGGATTCTGATGGCTTCTTCACTAAGTAAGGTTACACCGGAAGTGCACCACTGAGTTTGGCACTTCATTGAGTTACCCTATTCAAACGGATTCAACATGGCTTCTCTATAAAGGAATGGCTCACTGGAGGCACATTTGCGGTGTTTGGCACTCGGTTAAGTTGCTCGACTTGGACGGATTCCAAATGGCTTCTTTATTGAGCAAGGGGACAAAAGTAGTGAGTGCGCTACGGTGTTTGGCACCTCGTTTACTTACCAGGCTCACATAGTTTCTATTTGGCTTCACTATTAAGGAGTAACACACGGAGGTGCATTTGCGGTATTTGGCACTTGGCTGAGTCGCTGACTCGGACGGAGTCCAAATGGCTTCTTCACCAAGCAATGGGACAATAGAAGTGCGACGCGGTGTTTGACACTTTGTCGAGTTACCTGACTCGTAGGGAGATCATATGGCTTCTCTCTATTGTGGAAGGTGACAGAAAAGGTGCATTTTACGGTGTTTGGTGCACGGTTGAGTGACCCAACTCGGATGGATTCCGTATGGCTTTCTCACTATGGAAGGGGACAAAATAGTCCGCTGTGGTGTTTGCCACCTTGTGGAGTTACCTAACTCGCTCGGATTCCACGTGACTTCTTTATTAAGGAATCGCGCACATGGGGCACATTAGTGGTGTTTAGCGCACGCACTATTGAGTTCCTCGACTCGGTAAGATTCCAAATTGCTTCTTCACTACGCAAGGCGACACTCGAAGTGCGCTGCGAGTTTGGCACTTTGTTGAATTACCTGACTCATACAGATTCCATATGGCTTCTCTATTTAGGAGGGGACACAAGAGGTGCATTTACTGTGTTTGGCTCCTGGTAGAGTCACTCGACTCGAAGGATTCCATCAGACTTCCTAACTAAGCAAGGGTTCAAAAGAAGAGCACTGCGGTGCTTAACACTTCATAGAGTTACCTATGTCGTACAGATTCTATGTGGCGTCTCCATTAAGGAATGGCTCACAAGAGGTGCATGTGCGCTGTCCGCACTCGGTTGAGTTGCTAGACTCAGACAGATTCCAAATGGCTCCTTCACTAAGCAAGGGGGCAAAAGAAGTGCGCTGCGGTGTTCTGCACTTCGTTGAGTTACTCGGCATGTACGAATTCTATCTGGATTCTCCAGTAAGGAACGGGACACAGGAGGTGCATTTACGGTGCTTGGCACTCGGTGAGTCAATTGGCTCGATGGTTCCAAATGGCGTATTCACTAAGCAATGGTCCAAGAGGTGCGCTACGGAGTTTGGCACTTCGTTGAGTTACCTGACTTGTCCGAATTCCTTATGGCTTCTCTATTATGGAAGGGGACACAATATGTGCATTAACGGTGTTTGGCGCTCGGTCAAGTCACTCGACTTCGATGGATTCCAACTGAGTTCTTAACTAATCAAGAGATCAAAACAAGTGCACCGTAGTGTTTGGCACTTGGTTGAGCTGCCTTACTCGGACAAATTCCAAATGGCTTCTTCACTTCACAAGGGGACAAAACAAGTGCGATGCTGTTTTTGGCACTTCGTTGCATCACCTGACTCTTATGGAATCCATCTAGCTTCTCTACAAAGGAAGGGGACACAGAGGTGCATTTATGGTATTTGGCACACGGTTGAGTCACTCGACTCAGATGGTTCCTAAATGGCTTCTTCGCTAAGCATGGGGAGACAAGAAGTGTGCTGCGATGTTCGCAATTTCGTTCATTTACCTGGCTCGTATGGATTCCATTTGGCTTCTCTGTTATGGAACGGCTCACAAGAGGTGCATCCGCGGTGGTTGCCACTCGGTTGAGTTGCTCAACTCAGATAAAGCCCAAATGGATGCTCCCACAAAGCAAGGGGGCAAATGGAGCGCTGTGGTGTTTGGCACTTTGTTGAGTTACCTGACTTTGTTGAGTCTCCCGACTCGGATGGATCCTAAATGGCTTAATCACTAAGCAAGGGGGAAAAAGAAGTGCGCTGTGGTGTTTGTCACTTTGTTGAGCTACCCGACTCAGATGGAATCATGTGGCTTCCGTATAACGGAGGGGACACTAGAGGTGCATTTACGGTGTTTGGCACTCAATTCAATCGCCGACTCGGATGGATTCCAGCTGGCTTCCTCACTAAGAAAGAAGTGCACTGCGGTGATCGACACATGAATGAGTTTTCCGACTCGTACATATTCATGTGGCTTCTCTATTAAGGAATGCTAAGAAAGGGGTGCATTTGCGGTGTTCGGCGCTCGCTCGAGTTGCTAGACTCGAGCAGATTCCTTATGGCTTCTTCACTAAGCAAGGGAACATAAGAAGTGCGCTGCGATGTTTGGTAATTTGCTGAGTTACCTTAGTTATGCGCAATCTATATGGCTTCTTTATTAAGTAATGGCTCACAATAGGTGCGTTTGCGGTGTTTGGCACTCAGGTGAGTCACTCGCCTTGGAAGGATTCCTAATATCTTCTTCACTAAGCAAGGGGACACAAGAAGTGCGCTGCGGTGCTTGGCACTTTGTTGAGTTACCTGACACAAAAGCAGCCCATATGGCTTCCGTAGTAAGGAATGGCGCATAAGGGCACATTGTTGGTGTTTGGCACTCGGTTGAATTATTCAACTTGGATGGATTCCGACTGACTTCCTCACTAAGCAATGGACCAAAAGAAGTGGTCTGCGATGTTGGGAACTTTGTGAATTTACCTGACTCGTATGGATTTCGTATAACTTCTCTATAAAGTAATGGCGCACAAGAGGTGCATTTGCGGTGTTTGGCACTCGGTTGAGTTACTCCACTAAGACGGATTCTGATGGCTTCTTCACTAAGTAAGGTTACACCGGAAGTGCACCACTGAGTTTGGCACTTCATTGAGTTACCCTATTCAAACGGATTCAACATGGCTTCTCTATAAAGGAATGGCTCACAGGAGGCACATTTATGTGTTTGGCACTCGGTTAAGTTGCTCGACTTGGACGGATTCCAAATGGCTTCTTTATTGAGCAAGGGGACAAAAGTAGTGAGTGCGCTACGGTGTTTGGCACTTCGTTTACTTACCAGGCTCACATAGTTTCTATTTGGCTTCACTATTAAGGAGTAACACACGGAGGTGCATTTGCGGTATTTGGCACTTGGCTGAGTCGCTGACTCGGACGGAGTCCAAATGGCTTCTTCACAAAGCAATGGGACAATAGAAGTGCGACGCGGTGTTTGACACTTTGTCGAGTTACCTGACTCGTAGGGAGATCATATGGCTTCTCTCTATTGTGGAAGGTGACAGAAAAGGTGCATTTTACGGTGTTTGGTGCACGGTTGAGTGACCCAACTCGGATGGATTCCGTATGGCTTTCTCACTATGGAAGGGGACAAAAATAGTCCGCTGTGGTGTTTGCCACCTTGTGGAGTTACCTAACTCGTTCGGATTCCACGTGACTTCTTTATTAAGGAATCGCGCACATGGGGCACATTAGTGGTGTTTAGCGCACGCACTATTGAGTTCCTCGACTCGGTAAGATTCCAAATTGCTTCTTCACTACGCAAGGCGACACTCGAAGTGCGCTGCGGAGTTTGGCACTTTGTTGAATTACCTGACTCATACAGATTCCATATGGCTTCTCTATTTAGGAGGGGACACAAGAGGTGCATTTACTGTGTTTGGCTCCTGGTAGAGTCACTCGACTCGAAGGATTCCATCAGACTTCCTAACTAAGCAAGGGTTCAAAAGAAGAGCACTGCGGTGCTTAACACTTCATAGAGTTACCTATGTCGTACAGATTCTATGTGGCGTCTCCATTAAGGAATGGCTCACAAGAGGTGCATGTGCGCTGTCCGCACTCGGTTGAGTTGCTAGACTCGCACAGATTCCAAATGGCTCCTTCACTAAGCAAGGGGGCAAAAGAAGTGCGCTGCGGTGTTCTGCACTTCGTTGAGTTACTCGGCATGTACGAATTCTATCTGGATTCTCCAGTAAGGAACGGGACACAGGAGGTGCATTTACGGTGCTTGGCACTCGGTGAGTCAATTGGCTCGATGGTTCCAAATGGCGTATTCACTAAGCAATGGTCCAAGAGGTGCGCTACGGAGTTTGGCACTTCGTTGAGTTACCTGACTTGTCCGAATTCCTTATGGCTTCTCTATTATGGAAGGGGACACAATATGTGCATTAACGGTGTTTGGCGCTCGGTCAAGTCACTCGACTTGATGGATTCCAACTGAGTTCTTAACTAATCAAGAGATCAAAACAAGTGCACCGTAGTGTTTGGCACTTGGTTGAGCTGCCTTACTCGGACAAATTCCAAATGGCTTCTTCACTTCACAAGGGGACAAAACAAGTGCGATGCTGTTTTGGCACTTCGTTGCATCACCTGACTCTTATGGAATCCATCTAGCTTCTCTACAAAGGAAGGGGACACAGAGGTGCATTTATGGTATTTGGCACACGGTTGAGTCACTCGACTCAGATGGTTCCTAAATGGCTTCTTCGTTAAGCATGGGGAGACAAGAAGTGTGCTGCGATGTTCGCAATTTCGTTCATTTACCTGGCTCGTATGGATTCCATTTGGCTTCTCTGTTATGGAACGGCTCACAAGAGGTGCATCCGCGGTGGTTGCCACTCGGTTGAGTTGCTCAACTCAGATAAAGCCCAAATGGATGCTCCCACAAAGCAAGGGGGCAAATGGAGCGCTGTGGTGTTTGGCACTTTGTTGAGTTACCTGACTTTGTTGAGTCTCCCGACTCGGATGGATCCTAAATGGCTTAATCACTAAGCAAGGGGGAAAAAGAAGTGCGCTGTGGTGTTTGTCACTTTGTTGAGCTACCCGACTCAGATGGAATCATGTGGCTTCCGTATTAACGGAGGGGACACTAGAGGTGCATTTACGGTGTTTGGCACTCAATTCAATCGCTCGACTCGGATGGATTCCAGCTGGCTTCCTCACTAAGAAAGAAGTGCACTGCGGTGATCGACACATGAATGAGTTTTCCGACTCGTACATATTCATGTGGCTTCTCTATTAAGGAATGCTAAGAAAGAGGTGCATTTGCGGTGTTCGGCGCTCGCTCGAGTTGCTAGACTCGAGCAGATTCCTTATGGCTTCTTCACTAAGCAAGGGAACATAAGAAGTGCGCTGCGATGTTTGGTAATTTGCTGAGTTACCTTAGTTATGCGCAATCTAGCTCGCATGATTCTTTTTAATGCATCCCAAGTTTGTGGTATGGTGAAAGGATTTTTCTTACAATATTCACTCCACCAAACAGAAGCAACATCAGTAAACTCACTAGTAGCAGCCCTAACCCTTTTGTTTTCAGGGAATGCATGACAAGCAAATTTCTGATCAACAGCCAATTCCCAAGTGATATAAGCATCAGGGTTATATTTTCCATCAAAAAGTGGCATAGTGAACTTAATCTTACCAAGCGATTCATCATTCTCACGTACCTCAGCACGGCGTGGTTGACGTTGACGGTGAGCGTCCTCATCATCATCAATCTCAGTGTCAGCCGCATATTCGTCTACACCATTTTCGTCCACCCTGCTGCCCAAGACAGCAATGTTGGCACGAGTACGCTGAGTCGGTGCAGCGGGAGATGCACGGCCCCTCTCATCAAAACGTCTCAAAATCTCAGCAAGTGAGGTGTTGACGGTGCCAACGGAAGCCTCCAATGTTGCAAGCGTAGTGTTGGTGTCGATCTGCGCGGCCTCCAATTGGCCAAGGCGTTCGTTGGTGACCCGTACATCCTCATCAAGTCCTTCAGTGTGCAGCTTCATTTGGCGCTCAAAGTGTTGTATGATGCCCCTAGTCCGAGGGGAATGTTGCGCTGCCCGCAGGTCCTCCGGTTCTCCTGACATTGTTAGAAGAACACAAGAAACAAACCAAGAAGATAAAAATAATAAAACTGCAGGTTATGCCCTCACAACTACTGGGATGTGGTTAAATCAAGTCGCACACTCTCAACCTGTTCTGTCAAGCTCTTACAAGTTCTTACCACAGCGAGCAGGAGGTGATGGCAGCCGACAAGTCAAGACAATATCTCCTGGAAATTGGGTGTATCGCTGCCTTGGTCGCTAGTCCCTGTGAGGTGGTAGCCAAATCTGTGGAGCTATAGGTGGGCTGAGAGTGAACAAAGGATAACTAGAACCACATTAGTCAAAGCAAGTTGAATAATCGCTCAACGACGGCACCGTGCTGGTCCTAGGCTAGACCGTACTAGAGACGCGAGCCTAGAACACAAACGAAGACACACCGTGCAGAAAGAAACTAGATGGCGTTGCACACGGAGTTCTGGAGCTCGAAAAAGGGTGCCGTCTTCACAGGGTACCTTAGAATCACGTGCAGAAGGGCTCTGTCAATTTTGAGCGAATTCTGAGAAACTTGATTTTTCCTCGGTTTGCGGGCCCGTTTGAGGCCCTAAACGACGCTTTTGGGGTCGAAGCTGCCGCGCATGTGCCTGATGGCTTACACGGATCTGAAATCTCCAGTTTTTCCGGACTTCTTTTTTTTCACTCTATCTTCCGATTTCCTTTCCAACGGATCAAGAATCGCCTCAATCGGAGGTCGTATGCAAAAGTTAGCTGTTTCTCTCTCTCTGTTTTTTTTTTTTTTTTTTTTTGCGGCTCTTCTAGATGCGGCTGCCTGTTCCTTCTTGTCTCTTTTTTTACACACGATGCAGTTGAATCCAATTCGTGCCCTACTCCAAGACCAATTAGGGCAAAGGCTACGTAACAACCGAGTCCTCCTCCTTTTCTACCCTCCTATGGCAGTTCGGATCTAACTGCAACGGTGAGTCCAAAACGTGAACAGAACTCGAAACTCTAAAGGAACTAGACACTAAGACCAGCAAAGGACACGACGATGCAACCGAAGACTCAACGAACAAAGACTATGCAGCAATAGATAAAGGCACAAATTGTTTCGGATTTTGGGGAATAGATCTACTATTTTTTTGGTTTTCTGGACTGTAGGTAAAAAAAAATTGCAAAGAATAGATAAGATCTCTCACCGATCAACCTTGTGAGTATATACCTGCTGTAGTGCAATCTTTTGATATTCCTTGTGTTGACTTGGACGAACCATGTGCTGATCTAAATTCTCATAATTTTGCACATGTCGAATTAATTACACATAAAGAAGTATTTGATAGAATATCCCCTGCTGATGCATTGTGCTATATCATGCTTAATGAGGCCGTTAGTTTGGATTGTGCTATGG
Organism: Dendrocalamus sinicus; assembly: GCA_036346575.1. Classification (NCBI taxonomy): domain Eukaryota; kingdom Viridiplantae; phylum Streptophyta; class Magnoliopsida; order Poales; family Poaceae; genus Dendrocalamus; species Dendrocalamus sinicus. Next base: position 46,956 of record JAYEVI010000462.1, on the reverse strand, counting down.
AGAAAGTTTCTGAACTTGCATGTTCGAAATTCTTGTTTAGTGCCTACACCCCTGGATATAAGTTTAATTTGATTGGAGATTATGGTGTAGCAAATCAATTTCTTGTATATCGAATATGCATAACTTGTGATCACATGGATGAATTGAAACTTGTTGTTTCCAACAACAACTCTTGTATGCTCAATCTTGTTCATTATGAAAGAAAAATAAAATTTAGTGATCATTCAATGCCTATGATGCGGATAACCTCAGCAATAACCCATTTTCTCCTTCATTAAGTATAAAGCGAAGCATGCAAGCAACAATTGTTCCAAATATGAAATCTTCCATTGGGTCAATACAAGAAATAGAGCTAAAATACCGAATCAACAGGTGAATCCTCTCCTAGCTGAGTTAAGGATTAATTTACATGAGAATTGGCTGCTACCTAATGCATATGCTCTATGTATTATTAGATTTAAAGAGGAAGAAGCATTTAAGGCCAAGGAGAGCTTGATCCAACAGGAAGAATATGAGAGCACGGTCATGGAAAACAAAATACGGTTTACCTTTGAAAGAGCTGACACATGCCAAATATAGAAGATCGTGAAGCCACAGAAGATCGTGATGAATATAATGCAAGCATGCATATCATCGTAACTACAAAAGATCACGCAACCACAGAAGATCGTGTAGACACAGAAGATCAACGCAAGATGAGGACATCCATACATCCATAAGGAGAAAACCAATTTGCATTTCTCTTCTTGCAAGAGGACAAATCATATTAGAAAATATCCAAGTGACTTATGGCTTAAGCAAACATTCATGAGGAGAAAATATCTAATTGACATATTGCTTAAGCAAACCAAGTAGTATTTTTATTTGGGTACTGTAGCAACTGGCGTACTGTAGCAGTACTGTAGCACCGACCTCCAATGTCTATATAAGGAGGGGTGCACTCTTTTGTAACACAAGTCATGCTTGGAAAATAGTTGAACACTTGTTCCTTTTTGTGTGTGAGCCATTTCCACCACCAATTGGGATTGGGTGTTATTTCTGAGTTGCCACTCCGTTGTTCTTGTGATTCCTTGGGATTGCTTGAACTTGTCTGCTCCACGATAGCGAGTAGACAAAGGCCGTAGCGTGTGGTTGAGTAATTTGAGTGCTGCAGGTTGCTGTATAGAGACAGTGGTTGGCTGCATCAATTGCTAGGTTGCACGGGCTAGTTATCCATAATCCTACGTCGTGAAGATCGGGCCACCCCATCTCCCCGCATCAGCTGGTATCAGAGCCCAAGGTTGACACGGTAGGATTTTACCCTTAGCTACTATATTTGTTGTTTTCTTTCCTATCCAAAAAAAAAGCCACCCAAAAATATTGTTCTTTACCGTAGTTTCAATTGAAAATTTTGGTGAGTTTTGCTAGGTTTTGATCCATTAGAACCTTGCTTACTTGCTGATCCAAAATCTTTGTTTGCGTTGCTTTCTTTGAGCCAATCTGTTCAATAAAAAAATACTACTTGGTTTGCTTAAGCAATATGTCAATTAGATATTTTCTCCTCATGAATGTTTGCTTAAGCCATAAGTCACTTGGATATTTTCTAATATGATTTGTCCTCTTGCAAGAAGAGAAATGCAAATTGGTTTTCTCCTTATGGATGTATGGATGTCCTCATCTTGCGTTGATCTTCTGTGTCTACACGATCTTCTGTGGTTGCGTGATCTTTTGTAGTTACGATGATATGCATGCTTGCATTATATTCATCACGATCTTCTGTGGCTTCACGATCTTCTATATTTGGCATGTGTCAGCTCTTTCAAAGGTAAACCGTATTTTGTTTTCCATGACCGTGCTCTCATATTCTTCCTGTTGGATCAAGCTCTCCTTGGCCTTAAATGCTTCTTCCTCTTTAAATCTAATAATACATAGAGCATATGCATTAGGTAGCAGCCAATTCTCATGTAAATTAATCCTTAACTCAGCTAGGAGAGGATTCACCTGTTGATTCGGTATTTTAGCTCTATTTCTTGTATTGACCCAATGGAAGATTTCATATTTGGAACAATTGTTGCTTGCATGCTTCGCTTTATACTTAATGAAGGAGAAAATGGGTTATTGCTGAGGTTATCCGCATCATCCTCCCCTTCTTCAAGAAAAGCCGTCCTCGGCTTTTTGATAATCTGAAAGTGTATTAAGCAACGAGAACAAAGTATATGCATTGTATATGTATTTGTCATCTGTTTTTGTATACCTTTTATTTTGCCCAAACAAATTAGCGCAACAATAATCATAGAGCATATATACTTCTAGTTGTGTTTCTCTTGGTATGCAGGTTAACAATGAAGTTTTGGAGGTGAATGCTAAAGAATCAACACAAGATGAAAAGAAGGTTGAGCAAATAGTCACATATGGAGAAGGGATGTTAGTTGCCCCATGGTTCCATTATTAAGAAACGCAGCCTATGGCATCTACACCTTCTGACGAGGTCGAAAAAGGTTATAATAGTGATGATTTGAATGAAAAGCATGCAAAGGTAAGCAAGAGTGAGTATACTTTTGCTGCAATTAAACCATGTGCAATTACATATGCTAATTTGATTGACCCATGTGATAATTTAATTGCAAATAATTTTCATCATGTAAAACTAATTACTCACAAGGAAGTGCTTAATAGAATATCCCCCATTGACTCATTATGTTATATCATGTTTGATCAACCTATTGAGCTTGATAGAATAATTGCAAAAGTTTCTAAAATGACATCCTTGAAGTATTTGCCTAGATTCTACGAGTACAAATGCAAATTTAATTTGATTGGAGATTATGATGCAGATAAGAAATTTCATATTTATCGAATATGCATTACATGTGACAAGCTTATTGAAATGAATTCGCATGATTTAGAGAAGCTATTTTTTGAGCCTTGCTCAAGTAATCAGAGTAGTGCAGTTAAAGCATGGAAGAAACTAAAAATTTTCTCACCCGCAATAGAACACTTTGAAATGGTGTTGTCCACTACTAACTTATATGCTGATTTACAAAAGTCGAGGACGACTTTCCTCAATGTAGGAGGGAATGATATGGATATTATACATGCCGAATTGATATATATGCTCTATGATTATTGTTGCGCTAATTTGTTTGGGCAAAATAAAAGGTATACAAAAACAGATGACAAATACATATACAATGCATATACTTTGTTCTCGTTGCTTAATACACTTTCAGATTATCAAAAAGCCGAGGACGGCTTTTCTTGAAGAAGGGGAGGATGATGCGGATAACCTCAGCAATAACCCATTTTCTCCTTCATTAAGTATAAAGCGAAGCATGCAAGCAACAATTGTTCCAAATATGAAATCTTCCATTGGGTCAATACAAGAAATAGAGCTAAAATACCGAATCAACAGGTGAATCCTCTCCTAGCTGAGTTAAGGATTAATTTACATGAGAATTGGCTGCTACCTAATGCATATGCTCTATGTATTATTAGATTTAAAGAGGAAGAAGCATTTAAGGCCAAGGAGAGCTTGATCCAACAGGAAGAATATGAGAGCACGGTCATGGAAAACAAAATACGGTTTACCTTTGAAAGAGCTGACACATGCCAAATATAGAAGATCGTGAAGCCACAGAAGATCGTGATGAATATAATGCAAGCATGCATATCATCGTAACTACAAAAGATCACGCAACCACAGAAGATCGTGTAGACACAGAAGATCAACGCAAGATGAGGACATCCATACATCCATAAGGAGAAAACCAATTTGCATTTCTCTTCTTGCAAGAGGACAAATCATATTAGAAAATATCCAAGTGACTTATGGCTTAAGCAAACATTCATGAGGAGAAAATATCTAATTGACATATTGCTTAAGCAAACCAAGTAGTATTTTTTATTTGGGTACTGTAGCAACCGGCGTACTGTAGCAGTACTGTAGCACCGACCTCCAATGTCTATATAAGGAGGGTGCACTCTTTGTAACACAAGTCATGCTTGGAAAATAGTTGAACACTTGTTCCTTTTTGTGTGTGAGCCATTTCCACCACCAATTGGGATTGGGTGTTATTTCTGAGTTGCCACTCCGTTGTTCTTGTGATTCCTTGGGATTGCTTGAACTTGTCTGCTCCACGATAGCGAGTAGACAAAGGCCGTAGCGTGTGGTTGAGTAATTTGAGTGCTGCAGGTTGCTGTATAGAGACAGTGGTTGGCTGCATCAATTGCTAGGTTGCACGGGCTAGTTATCCATAATCCTACGTCGTGAAGATCGGGCCACCCCATCTCCCCGCATCAGCCTATGTGTTCTTCACTTGTTGAACCATCTAACATTGACAATCTGAATAATGAAATTGATGTATGGAAAAACTTGCAAATCTTTTCACCCATAATAGATGAATTTGCTATTGCTCAATTGAAATCTGATTATATCAAAGAACTTTGCTTGATTCCAAAAGTTGTAGCTTTACCCATATGTGCCACCACTACAAGTATACAACTTCAAAGATTTGAATTGCATAGATGCTTCACTTACATTTGCAAAACAAGTTGCAAAAATTGCTGTGTGAGAAATTTTGATTTGCTCATTAACATATATGATTACTTTTGGGTTAATAATATAATGAGCTTTTATGATCACTGTTGTTTTATAACATTAATTGTGCAACAACGAAGAACTGTTAAAACGGATGACATATACATATACCATGCATACACCTTGGCTTCTCTGTTACCATACTTTCAGCTTATCAAAAGCCGAGGACGGCTTTACTTTCAAGAAGGGAGAATGATAAGAACATGTACCCTATGGATATAATCATATTTGCTATACTTGTTGTTCGAATTACAAGAGCTCCTACGCACCACTTAAATTATCAGGTGAGTTCGTTTCAAACAGGTTTCACTTTGTTTGACAAAGAACTTATGATATTACATAATGAGAGTTTGTTGCGTTTGTTATTATGTACCGACATTTATGATGAAGATCATGCAATACGTGAGGCTACACATATGCTAAAACCGAGGACGGTTTTCTATCAAGAAGGGAGGATGATGTGACCACGCCACAAACACATACGATAATAGCGCCCAATATCAAGATTGAACTAAAGGTGAATTCGTTTCTTCAGCCTTCATATGTTACTAAGAATAGACCGCTACCTAATGCAAGTGATTTAATTGTGCTTAGGAACTTGGGAAAGGATGAAGGAAAGAGACATGGAGTCCTGGACATGCATGGAAGGAATAAGGGAGGTCACCACGTCACTTTGGGACCAAGTCAAGCACGAATTCGAGTTGGACACGTTTTGGAATCAGACTCGGACTGCTGCGATGGTACCAAGTTCAAATGGGCATAACTTCCTCATACAGACTCCGTTTGGGACGTTCTTGTACTTCATAGAAAGCTTATGAAGTCCACTTTCGAACGGATCCAACCTCATCTTCAAATTCTATCCGAGCCGGCCGCAATCGTTAAAAGAGTCCACGTTGGTCACGTACTGGAATCGGATTCGGACTGCTGCAATGGTGCAAGTTTAAACGGACATAACTTCTTCATACGGACTCCGTTTGGGACGTTCTTGTACTTCATGGAAAGCTTATCAAGTCTACTTTCCAATGGATCCAACCTCATCTTCAAATTCCATCCGAGCCGGCCGGAATCATCAAAACAATCCACATAGGTTTCTGAGTCCGAGTCAAAAGGGTGCTGCGCCACCTCCACTTGGGCCCATGGGCCTTGTAACCCTAGGGTGTACCCTTTGGGACGCCTCCCCTGGTTGTTTTCACTATATAGGAGCCGCCGCCTCTGTTTCTAGGACTTAGGTTTTGTTTAGATCAGTTTAGCCCCTTGTGCAAACTCCACGTTCTCTTGTGTCGGCTAGACCAACAGATTCGTGTTACAGAACCTCAACTATCCTTGTGCGACTTTTATATCTAGCAAGTTTCAGGTTGCTCACTATCCTTGTTCTTGCGTGTTCTTCGGTTGCATGCAGGAATAGACCTTCGTGGTCAGGTCAACCGTGTTCTTGGCACGGTTGATAACATCTTGGGGTTGGTTCAGCGATTGCTAAGGCGCACGTGACGTCTCGTACGGTTGTAGTCGGATCGCAAGAGTCATCTCCACCGAAATCGATAGTTATCATCCTATCGGAAGATCGGGACCCCATCGCCTCATCATCTGGTGCTTCTTGTGCTGCTGCCTCGATATCTTCCTCTTGAGCCTCGTAGGCTATTTAATCGTACGGAATACCCCATTAAAAGAAAAACAACCAATCAATAAAATATCACCAGAAATTCAAATGAACTCAAAAAAATATGGTTCTGGTTCCATTAGATAGATCTTGAATTTAAACGAATTTAGAAATTTGTTTCATTCAATTCGGAGCTAAAATGAAGAAGTTATAAGCGGTCAAAGTTTTCGGTTCCAGTCAAATCCAAAAATATTACAACTCTGACATGTGGGGTCCGGTTACTGTTCATGGGGTCCACATGTCAGTGCGGTCCGTGCTTGGATGCATCAGCGACCGGTGGGGCCCAGCGGTCGGCGGACTCGAGGATGCGATGGGCGGCAGGTGGGGCCCACCGTCGGGCGAGATAAAACGGAGAAAACTCAACCCGCTGCGAGCCAGAGGCTCGAGCCGCGCCCGGAGCTGGGAGGGGGAAGAGAGCGCGATAGCCAAGTGAGCGGGAGGCTTTGCCTACCTTATAAGGATGAGAATCCTTTCGAAGGATGCCGACGAGGGGTCGGCGGAGGAGTCGGGCGACGGTGGCGGCGACGAGGGGCTGTCGGGAGGTCCGGTGAAGAGGTGAAATCGTTCCTCGTGCTGCGGTGAAGACAATGGTGCGATCGCGGGGCCGAGGAGGTCCGGAGATGGGTCGGCGGCGAGCGGCGGCGGCGACTCAGAGTGGCTCTCGGTGACGGCGATGTACGGGCGTCGGGAAGCTCGAGCGAGGCCGGGGACGACTTCACGGTGCTCCGTAGGTGGTGTGAGTGAGAGGAATCGGGTTTTAATGGCTCGGATCGAGAGATTGCGCGGGCGGCCGGAGTTGGGGACGATGGGGGCTCGCCGGCGTTTGAGTGGATGTGTGCTCGATTACCTGCTGTAGAACGAAGATGGCGATGTGTGGAACTCAACGGGGGTCCACGGCCTTTTATACACGCGCGGAGGGAAGCTGGCAACGGGCGGCGCCCGTGCGGTCGCGTCGGAGCTGGTGGCGGAGGCAGGTAGGGCTGCAGGCGGCGTTAATGCAGGTCTTGACCGTGAAGACACACTGCACGCCTACGCCCCCGGGGTGGTTGCCTCTGCGCAGCTGCTTCCCTCCTCCTTTTGCCCGCGTGAAATGGCAGCGGATCGGCCGGGCGAAGCGACGCAGCGGGGAAAAGTCTGGGGCGGTGGCGTCAGGTCAAGGGCGACGGGAGGGGCGCAGGCTTTCCACCTGAGCAACGGGGTGACGCGGCGGGGCGAGGCTGTGCATGCGCGCCACGGGGAGCAAAAGCTCTGCCCGTGGTGCCAGCGCGCCCGCGCGGGAGAGAAAAGGGGGCAGCAGAAGGCGGCGGAGGCGGGCCCATCGGTCAGCGGGAGAGGGGAGAGGAAAGCGCGATGGCGCGGATGAAGCCGCGTGGCGGAGAGGGTCGATCGGGCGGCCGGTGCGGTTTAAGTGAGGGGAACGGAGGAGATCGGCCGAGGCGATCGGGCGGCTGAGAGAGATGCCAGAGGCGGACGGGCCGGATGGGCCGAGGCGCGCGGAAGGAGAAAATCGCGGCTGTCCACGCGGCGAGCGGGGGTAAGGGGAAGGCGGGATCCACCTGGCGACGTGGCTCAATCCCACCCGTCCAGGTGTCGGACGGAGGGTGGTGGATTTTCTGATTTCTTTTTGGATTTTAAGTTTTGCTTTTAGAAATTACCAGAAAATCCCAATAAGTCCGGAAAAATATGAAAATGCTTCCAAAAATTCTAGGAAAATTCTCAGAGGTTCCTGGTAACATTCTGGACTTAATAAAAATATTTCCAACTAAAGTTGGTATTTATTTTACTTACTTCCCTTATTTTTCCATGCCATTGTTTTTCCAAAAATAATATTCTATGCCCTAAATCCAATTTCTTTATTTACTTTTATGGATCATCTTTTCAGATTCTTGTTTACAATTGTTTGTCTTTCTCTTTTATAAATTCTTTAATTTCTGGAACCTTAACCAAATTCAGAAAAGCATCGAAAAATCCAAATCCAAATGGAATACAGTGCAAAAGTAATTCAAAATCCCCTCATTTTCTAATCCCAATTTTTGGGATGTTACAGTGCAGCTCTCTGTTTCGTTTCATGCCACGATTTCGTCTGCATGGAGTTTGTAGTACCCGTCGGAACCCGAAGTGGAGGACAGTTTCACACCGACTCGGACGGATTCGAAATGCATGCCGAAATGATCTACGGCGCACATGAAGTCCACTCGGGGTGTATGGCACTCAGTTTCATTTCGTGCCACAATTTTGTCCGCTTGGGGTTTATAGCACCCGTCGGAACCCGATGTGGAGGAAAGTTTCACACCGACTCGGACAGATTCAACGTACCTACAAAAACAAGCTAGGGTCCATATGGAGACTATTCGGGGTGTTTGGGATTCGGTTTCATTTCGTGCCTTGACTTCGTGCAAGTGGAGTTTGTGTACCCGACGTAACCTGTTGTGACGGAAAGTTTGACACCGACAGACATGGATTCGATATGCCTGCCAAAATGAGATAGGGTAATATGAAGTCCGTTCGGGGCATTTGGGACTCAGTTTCATTTCGTGCCTTGAGTTCGTGCAAGTGGAGTTTGTAGTACCCGACGTAACCTATTGGGGCGGAAAGTTTCACACCATCATAGACGGATTCGAAATGCCTGCCAAAATGAGACAGGGTAATATGAAGCCCATTCGGGGTGTTTGGGACTCAGTTTCATTTCGTGCCTCGACTTCGCACGAGCGGAGTTTACTCTACCCTACGTAACCCATTGTGGATGAAAGTTTCGCGCCGACTCGGACGGATTCGGAGTGCTTGCCGAAATGAGCTAGCTGGCTTGTGAAGTCCTTTTAGGATATTTGGCACCCAGTTTCAATTAGTTCCTTGATTTCGTCCTCACGGTGGTTATATTACCAGCCGAAATCGGCTGTTGTGGGTAGTTTCTCACCGACTCGAACGGTTTGGAAATGCAGATCGATATGAGCTTGGCGCTTGTGAAGTCCGCTCACGGTGTCTTACACTCAGTTTCATTTCGTGCCACAATTTCGTTCGCACGGAGTTTATAGTACCCATCGGAACCCCGACATGGTGGATACTTTCACGCCTACTCGGACGGATTCAAAATGCATGGCAGAGCAAGCTAGGGCACAAATGAAGTCCATCCAGGGTGTTCGGCACACAGTTTCATTTTATGCCACGATTTCGTCCGTATGGAGTTTGTAGTACCTGTCTGAACCAGAAGTGGAGGACAGTTTCACAACGACTCGGACGGATTCGAAATACGTTTCAAAATGAGCTAGGGCACGCAGGAAGTCCACTCAGGGTGTCTGGCACTCAGTTTCATTTCGTGTCATGATTTCGTCCGCTTGGAGTTTATAGCACCCATCGGAACCCGACATGGAGGATAGTTTCACACCAATTCAGACAGATTCAAAATTCATTCCAAAGCAAGGTAGGGCACAAATGAAGTCCGTCAAGGGTGTTCGCCATGCAGTGTCATGTCGTGCCTCGATTTTGTCCACGTGGAATTTGTAGTACCCATTGGAACTCGATATTTAAGAATGTCTCGCACCAACTCGGACAGACCCGAATGCACGCGCAAACAAGCTTGGGCGCAAATAAAGTCCATTCAGGGTGCTTGGCATACAGTTTCGTTTCGTACCTGGAATTCGTAAGAGCGCAGTTCATAGTAGTACCAGACAGACCTATTGAGGAGGAAAGTTTCAAACCGACCCAGACGGATTCGAAATGCTTGCAGAAATGAGCCAGAGTGCATGTGAGGTAATAGTACTTGGGTGCTTGGCACCCGTTTCGTTTGTACCTCGATTTCGTCTGATGGAGGTAGTAGTACTGTCGAAACCCGTTGTGATGGAAAGTTTCACGGAATCGGATAGACTAGAAATGCACACCGAATTGACCTAGGGTGCAAGCAAAGTCCATTCGCGTTGTTCATCACTTGGTTTTATATCGATACTCGATTTCGTCCGTATGGACTTTGTAGTACCTGTCGGAACCCGATGTGCGGGAATGTTTCATGCCAACTCGGACTGATGCGAAATGCACACCGAAATGAGCTAGGGCATATTTGAAGCCCACTCATTGTGTTCGGCACTCAGTTTCATTTCCTGCCTTGATTCTGTCCGTGTGGAGTTCATAGTACTAGCCGGAACACGTTGTGAGATAGTTTCACACCAACTCGGACAGATCCGAAATACATTCCTAAACGAGCTAGGGTTCGTACGAAGCACACTCTGGGTGTGCAGCTCTGTTCGTTTCATGCCACGATTTCGTCTGCATGGAGTTTGTAGTACCCGTCGGAACCCGATGTGGAGGACAGTTTCACACCGACTCGGACGGATTCGAAATGCATGCGAAATGATCTCTGCGCGCATGAAGTCCACTCGGGGTGTATGGCACTCAGTTTCATTTCGTGCCACAATTTTGTCCGCTTGGGGTTTATAGCACCGTCGGAACCCGATGTGGAGGAAAGTTTCACACCGACTTGGACAGATTGAGCGTACCTACAAAAACAAGCTAGGGTCCATATGGAGACTATTCGGGTGTTTGGGATTCGGTTTCATTTCGTGCCTTGACTTCGTGCAAGTGGAGTTTGTGTACCAGCGTAACTGTTGTGACGGAAAGTTTGACACCGCAGAGATGGATTCGATATGCCTGCCAAAATGAGATAGGGTAATATGAAGTCCGTTCGGGGCATTTCGGACTCAGTTTCATTTCGTGCCTTGAGTTCGTGCAAGTGGAGTTTGTAGTACCCGACCTAACCTATTGGGGCGGAAAGTTTCACACCATCATAGACGGATTCGAAATGCCTGCCAAAATGAGACAGGGTAATATGAAGCCCATCCGGGGTGTTTGGGACTCAGTTTCATTTCGTGCCTCGACTTCGCACGAGCGGAGTTTACTCTACCCTACGTAACCCATTGTGGATGAAAGTTTCGCGCCGACTCGGACGGATTCGGAGTGCTTGCCGAAATGAGCTAGCTGGCTTGTGAAGTCCTTTTAGGATATTTGGCACCCAGTTTCAATTAGTTCCTTGATTTCGTCCTCACGGTGGTTATATTAACAGCTGAAATCGGCTGTTGTGGGTAGTTTCTCACCGACTCGAACGGTTTGGAAATGCAGATCGATATGAGCTTGGCGCTTGTGAAGTCCGCTCACGGTGTCTTACACTCAGTTTCATTTCGTGCCACAATTTCGTTCGCACGGAGTTTATAGTACCCATCGGAACCCCGACATGGTGGATACTTTCACGCCTACTCGGACGGATTCAAAATGCATGCCAGCGCAAGCTAGGCACAAATGAAGTCCATCCAGGTGTTCGCACACAGTTTCATTTTATGCCACGATTTCGTCCGTATGGAGTTTGTAGTACTGTCGGAACCGAAGTGGAGGACAGTTTCACAACGACTCGAACGGATTCAAATACGTTCGAAATGAGCTAGGCACGCGGAAGTCCACTCGGGTGTCGGCACTCAGTTTCATTTCGTGTCATGATTTCGTCCGCTTGGAGTTTATAGCACCCATCGGAACCCGACATGGAGGATAGTTTCACACCAATTCAGACAGATTCAAAATTCATTCCAAAGCAAGGTAGGGCACAAATGAAGTCCGTCAAGGGTGTTCGCCATGCGGTGTCATGTCGTGCCTCGATTTTGTCCACGTGGAATTTGTAGTACCCATTGGAACTCGATATTTAAGAATGTCTCGCACCAACTCGGACAGACCGAATGCACGCGCAAACAAGCTTGGCGCAAATAAAGTCCATGCAGGGTGCTTGGCATACAGTTTCGTTTTCGTGCACGGAATTCGTGCGCGCAGTTCATAGTAGTACCGCAGACAGACCTATTGAGGAGGAAAGTTTCAAACCGACCAGACGGATTGAAATGCTTGCGAAATGAGCGAGTGCATGTGAGGTAATAGTACTTGGGTGCTTGGCACCCAGTTTCGTTTTGTACCTCGATTTCGTCCTGATGGAGGTAGTAGTACCTGTCGAAACCCGTTGTGATGGAAAGTTTCACACGGAATCGGATAGACTAGAAATGCACACCGAATTGACCTAGGGTGCAAGCAAAGTCCATTCGCGTTGTTCATCACTTGGTTTTATATCGATACTCGATTTCGTCCGTATGGACTTTGTAGTACCTGTCGGAACCCGATGTGCGGGAATGTTTCATGCCAGCTCGGACTGTTGCGAAATGCACACCGAAATGAGCTAGGGCATATTTGAAGCCCACTCATTGTGTTCGGCACTCAGTTTCATTTCCTGCCTTGATTCTGTCCGTGTGGACTTCATAGTACTAGCGAACACGTTGTAAGATAGTTTCACACCAACTCGGACAGATCCGAAATACATTCCTAAATGAGCTAGGGTTAAATCGAAGCACACTCTGGGTGTGCAGCTCTGTTCGTTTCATGCCACGATTTAAATGCATGGAGTTTGTAGTACCGTCGGAACCCGAAGTGGAGGACAGTTTCACACCGACTCGGACGGATTCAAATGCATGCGAAATGATCTACGGCGCACATGAAGTCCACTCGGGTGTATGGCACTCAGTTTCATTTCGTGCCACAATTTTGTCCGCTTGGGGTTTATAGCACCCGTCGGAACCCGATGTGGAGAAAGTTTCACACCGACTCGGACAGATTCAACGTACCTACAAAAACAAGCTAGGGTCCATATGGAGACTATTCGGGGTGTTTGGGATTCGGTTTCATTTCGTGCCTTGACTTCGTGCAAGTGGAGTTTGTGTACCCGACGTAACCTGTTGTGACGGAAAGTTTGACACCGACAGAGATGGATTCGATATGCCTGCCAAAATGAGATAGGGTAATATGAAGTCCGTTCGGGGCATTTGGGACTCAGTTTCATTTCGTGCCTTGAGTTCGTGCAAGTGGAGTTTGTAGTACCCGACGTAACCTATTGGGGCGGAAAGTTTCACAGCATCATAGACGGATTCGAAATGCCTGCCAAAATGAGACAGGGTAATATGAAGCCCATTCGGGGTGTTTGGGACTCAGTTTTATTTCGTGCCTCGACTTCGCACGAGCGGAGTTTACTCTACCCTACGTAACCCATTGTGGATGAAAGTTTCGCGCCGACTCGGACGGATTCGGAGTGCTTGCCGAAATGAGCTAGCTGGCTTGTGAAGTCCTTTTAGGATATTTGGCACCCAGTTTCAATTAGTTCCTTGATTTCGTCCTCACGGTGGTTATATTAACAGCTGAAATCGGTTGTTGTGGGTAGTTTCTCACCGACTCGAACGGTTTGGAAATGCAGATCGATATGAGCTTGGCGCTTGTGAAGTCCGCTCGCGGTGTCTTACACTCAGTTTCATTTCGTGCCACAATTTCGTTCGCACGGAGTTTATAGTACCCATCGGAACCCCGACATGGTGGATACTTTCACGCCTACTCGGACGGATTCAAAATGCATGCCAGCGCAAGCTAGGGCACAAATGAAGTCCATCCAGGGTGTTCGGCACACAGTTTCATTTTATGCCACGATTTCGTCCGTATGGAGTTTGTAGTACCTGTCGGAACCAGAAGTGGAGGACAGTTTCACAACGACTCGGACGGATTCGAAATACGTTTCGAAATGAGCTAGGGCACGCAGGAAGTCCACTCAGGGTGTCTGGCACTCAGTTTCATTTCGTGTCATGATTTCGTCCGCTTGGAGTTTATAGCACCCATCGGAACCCGACATGGAGGATAGTTTCACACCAATTCAGACAGATTCAAAATTCATTCCAAAGCAACGTAGGGCACAAATGAAGTCCGTCAAGGGTGTTCGCCATGCAGTGTCATGTCGTGCCTCGATTTTGTCCACGTGGAATTTGTAGTACCCATTGGAACTCGATATTTAAGAATGTCTCGCACCAACTCGGACAGACCCGAATGCACGCGCAAACAAGCTTGGGCGCAAATAAAGTCCATTCAGGGTGCTTGGCATACAGTTTCGTTTCGTACCTGGAATTCGTAAGAGCGCAGTTCATAGTAGTACCAGACAGACCTATTGAGGAGGAAAGTTTCAAACCGACCCAGACGGATTCGAAATGCTTGCAGAAATGCGCCAGAGTGCATGTGAGGTAATAGTACTTGGGTGCTTGGCACCCAGTTTCGTTTTGTACCTCGATTTCGTCCTGATGGAGGTAGTAGTACCTGTCGAAACCCGTTGTGATGGAAAGTTTCACACGGAATCGGATAGATTAGAAATGCACACCGAATTGACCTAGGGTGCAAGCAAAGTCCATTCGCGTTGTTCATCACCTGGTTTTATATCGATACTCGATTTCGTCCGTATGGACTTTGTAGTACCCGTCGGAACCCGATGTGCGGGAATGTTTCATGCCAACTCGGACTGATGCGAAATGCACACCGAAATGAGCTAGGGCATATTTGAAGCCCACTCATTGTGTTCGGCACTCAGTTTCATTTCCTGCCTTGATTCTGTCCGTGTGGACTTCATAGTAGTAGCCGGAACACGTTGTAAGGATAGTTTCACACCAACTCGGACAGATCCGAAATACATTCCTAAACGAGCTAGGGTTCGTACGAAGCACACTCTGGGTGAGCAGCTCTCTGTTTCGTTTCATGCCACGATTTAAATCGCATGGAGTTTGTAGTACCGTCGAACCCGAAGTGGAGGACAGTTTCACACCGACTCGGACGGATTCGAAATGCATGCGAAATGATCTACGGCGCACATGAAGTCCACTCGGGTGTATGGCACTCAGTTTCATTTCGTGCCACAATTTTGTCCGCTTGGGGTTTATAGCACCGTCGGAACCCGATGTGGAGAAAGTTTCACACCGACTCGGACAGATTCAACGTACCTACAGAAACAAGCTAGGGTCCATATGGAGACTATTCGGGTGTTTGGGATTCGGTTTCATTTCGTGCCTTGACTTCGTGCAAGTGGAGTTTGTGTACCAGCGTAACCTGTTGTGACGGAAAGTTTGACACCGAGCAGAGATGGATTCGATATGCCTGCCAAAATGAGATAGGGTAATATGAAGTCCGTTCGGGGCATTTGGGACTCAGTTTCATTTCGTGCCTTGAGTTCGTGCAAGTGGAGTTTGTAGTACCCGCGTAACCTATTGGGCGGAAAGTTTCACAGCATCATAGACGGATTCGAAATGCCTGCCAAAATGAGACAGGGTAATATGAAGCCCATTCGGGGTGTTTGGGACTCAGTTTCATTTCGTGCCTCGACTTCGCACGAGCGGAGTTTACTCTACCCTCGTAACCCATTGTGGATGAAAGTTTCACACGACTCGGACGGATTCGAGTGCTTGCGAAATGAGCTAGCTGGCTTGTGAAGTCCTTTTAGGATATTTCGCACCCAGTTTCAATTAGTTCCTTGATTTCGTCCTCACGGTGGTTATATTAACAGCTGAAATCGGCTGTTGTGGGTAGTTTCTCACCGACTCGAACGGTTTGGAAATGCAGATCGATATGAGCTTGGCGCTTGTGAAGTCCGCTCACGGTGTCTTACACTCAGTTTCATTTCGTGACACAATTTCGTTCGCACGGAGTTTATAGTACCCATCGGAACCCCGACATGGTGGATACTTTCACGCCTACTCGGACGGATTCAAAATGCATGCCAGCGCAAGCTAGGGCACAAATGAAGTCCATCCAGGGTGTTCGGCACACAGTTTCATTTTATGCCACGATTTCGTCCGTATGGAGTTTGTAGTACCTGTCGGAACCAGAAGTGGAGGACAGTTTCACAACGACTCGGACGGATTCGAAATACGTTTCGAAATGAGCTAGGCACGCAGGAAGTCCACTCAGGTGTCGGCACTCAGTTTCATTTCGTGTCATGATTTCGTTCGCTTGGAGTTTATAGCACCCATCGGAACCCGACATGGAGGATAGTTTCACACCAATTCAGACAGATTCAAAATTCATTCCAAAGCAAGGTAGGGCACAAATGAAGTCCGTCAAGGGTGTTCGCCATGCAGTGTCATGTCGTGCCTCGATTTTGTCCACGTGGAATTTGTAGTACCCATTGGAACTCGATATTTAAGAATGTCTCGCACCAACTCGGACAGACCCGAATGCACGCGCAAACAAGCTTGGGCGCAAATAAAGTCCATTCAGGGTGCTTGGCATACAGTTTCGTTTCGTACCTGGAATTCGTACGAGCGCAGTTCATAGTAGTACCAGACAGACCTATTGAGGAGGAAAGTTTCAAACCGACCCAGACGGATTCGAAATGCTTGCAGAAATGAGCCAGAGTGCATGTGAGGTAATAGTACTTGGGTGCTTGGCACCCAGTTTCGTTTTGTACCTCGATTTCGTCCTGATGGAGGTAGTAGTACCTGTCGAAACCCGTTGTGATGGAAAGTTTCACACGGAATCGGATAGATTAGAAATGCACACCGAATTGACCTAGGGTGCAAGCAAAGTCCATTCGCGTTGTTCATCACCTGGTTTTATATCGATACTCGATTTCGTCCGTATGGACTTTGTAGTACCCGTCGGAACCCGATGTGCGGGAATGTTTCATGCCAACTCGGACTGATGCGAAATGCACACCGAAATGAGCTAGGGCATATTTGAAGCCCACTCATTGTGTTCGGCACTCAGTTTCATTTCCTGCCTTGATTCTGTCGTGTGGACTTCATAGTAGTAGCGGAACACGTTGTAAGGATAGTTTCACACCAACTCGGACAGATCCGAAATACATTCCTAAACGAGCTAGGGTTAAATCGAAGCACACTCTGGGTGAGCAGCTCTGTTTCGTTTCATGCCACGATTTAAATCCTGCATGGAGTTTGTAGTACCCGTCGGAACCCGAAGTGGAGGACAGTTTCACACCGACTCGGACGGATTCGAAATGCATGCCGAAATGATCTACGGCGCACATGAAGTCCACTCGGGTGTATGGCACTCAGTTTCATTTCGTGCCACAATTTTGTCCGCTTGGGGTTTATAGCACTGTCGGAACCCGATGTGGAGGAAAGTTTCACACCGACTTCGGACAGATTCAACGTACCTACAAAAACAAGCTAGGGTCCATATGGAGACTATTCGGGTGTTTGGGATTCGGTTTCATTTCGTGCCTTGACTTCGTGCAAGTGGAGTTTGTGTACCAGCGTAACCTGTTGTGACGGAAAGTTTGACACCGGCAGAGATGGATTCGATATGCTGCCAAAATGAGATAGGGTAATATGAAGTCCGTTCGGGCATTTGGGACTCAGTTTCATTTCGTGCCTTGAGTTCGTGCAAGTGGAGTTTGTAGTACCCGACGTAACCTATTGGGGCGGAAAGTTTCACAGCATCATAGACGGATTCGAAATGCCTGCCAAAATGAGACAGGGTAATATGAAGCCCATTCGGGGTGTTTGGGACTCAGTTTCATTTCGTGCCTCGACTTCGCACGAGCGGAGTTTACTCTACCCTACGTAACCCATTGTGGATGAAAGTTTCGCGCCGACTCGGACGGATTCGGAGTGCTTGCCGAAATGAGCTAGCTGGCTTGTGAAGTCCTTTTAGGATATTTGGCACCCAGTTTCAATTAGTTCCTTGATTTCGTCCTCACGGTGGTTATATTAACAGCTGAAATCGGCTGTTGTGGGTAGTTTCTCACCGACTCGAACGGTTTGGAAATGCAGATCGATATGAGCTTGGCGCTTGTGAAGTCCGCTCACGGTGTCTTACACTCAGTTTCATTTCGTGACACAATTTCGTTCGCACGGAGTTTATAGTACCCATCGGAACCCCGACATGGTGGATACTTTCACGCCTACTCGGACGGATTCAAAATGCATGCCAGCGCAAGCTAGGGCACAAATGAAGTCCATCCAGGTGTTCGCACACAGTTTCATTTTATGCCACGATTTCGTCCGTATGGAGTTTGTAGTACTGTCGGAACCGAAGTGGAGGACAGTTTCACAACGACTTCGGACGGATTCAAATACGTTTCAAATGAGCTAGGGCACGCAGGAAGTCCACTCAGGGTGTCTGGCACTCAGTTTCATTTCGTGTCATGATTTCGTCGGCTTGGAGTTTATAGCACCCATCGGAACCCGACATGGAGGATAGTTTCACACCAATTCAGACAGATTCAAAATTCATTCCAAAGCAAGGTAGGGCACAAATGAAGTCCGTCAAGGGTGTTCGCCATGCAGTGTCATGTCGTGCCTCGATTTTGTCCACGTGGAATTTGTAGTACCCATTGGAACTCGATATTTAAGAATGTCTCGCACCAACTCGGACAGACCCGAATGCGCGCGCAAACAAGCTTGGGCGCAAATAAAGTCCATTCAGGGTGCTTGGCATACAGTTTCGTTTCGTACCTGGAATTCGTACGAGCGCAGTTCATAGTAGTACCAGACAGACCTATTGAGGAGGAAAGTTTCAAACCGACCCAGACGGATTCGAAATGCTTGCAGAAATGAGCCAGAGTGCATGTGAGGTAATAGTACTTGGGTGCTTGGCACCCAGTTTCGTTGTACCTCGATTTCGTCTGATGGAGGTAGTAGTACTGTCGAAACCCGTTGTGATGGAAAGTTTCACGGAATCGGATAGACTAGAAATGCACACCGAATTGACCTAGGTGCAAGCAAAGTCCATTCGCGTTGTTCATCACTTGGTTTTATATCGATACTCGATTTCGTCCGTATGGACTTTGTAGTACTGTCGGAACCCGATGTGCGGGAATGTTTCATGCCAACTCGGACTGATGCGAAATGCACACCGAAATGAGCTAGGGCATATTTGAAGCCCACTCATTGTGTTCGGCACTCAGTTTCATTTCCTGCCTTGATTCTGTCCGTGTGGAGTTCATAGTACTAGCCGGAACACGTTGTAAGGATAGTTTCACACCAACTCGGACAGATCCGAAATACATTCCTAAACGAGCTAGGGTTCGTACGAAGCACACTCTGGGTGTGCAGCTCTCTGTTTCGTTTCATGCCACGATTTCGTCTGCATGGAGTTTGTATTACCCGTCGGAACCCGATGTGGAGGACAGTTTCACACCGACTCGGACGGATTCGAAATGCATGCCGAAATGATCTACGGCGCACATGAAGTCCACTCGGGGTGTATGGCACTCAGTTTCATTTCGTGCCACAATTTTGTCCGCTTGGGGTTTATAGCACCCGTCGGAACCCGATGTGGAGGAAAGTTTCACACCGACTTGGACAGATTCAACGTACCTACAAAAACAAGCTAGGGTCCATATGGAGACTATTCGGGGTGTTTGGGATTCGGTTTCATTTCGTGCCTTGACTTCGTGCAAGTGGAGTTTGTGTACCCGACGTAACCTGTTGTGACGGAAAGTTTCACACCGACAGAGATGGATTCGATATGCCTGCCAAAATGAGATAGGGTAATATGAAGTCCGTTCGGGGCATTTGGGACTCAGTTTCATTTCGTGCCTTGAGTTCGTGCAAGTGGAGTTTGTAGTACCCGACGTAACCTATTGGGGCGGAAAGTTTCACACCATCATAGACGGATTCGAAATGCCTGCCAAAATGAGACAGGGTAATATGAAGCCCATCCGGGGTGTTTGGGACTCAGTTTCATTTCGTGCCTCGACTTCGCACGAGCGGAGTTTACTCTACCCTACGTAACCCATTGTGGATGAAAGTTTCACGCCGACTCGGACGGATTCGGAGTGCTTGCCGAAATGAGCTAGCTGGCTTGTGAAGTCCTTTTAGGATATTTGGCACCCAGTTTCAATTAGTTCCTTGATTTCGTCCTCACGGTGGTTATATTAACAGCTGAAATCGGCTGTTGTGGGTAGTTTCTCACCGACTCGAACGGTTTGGAAATGCAGATCGATATGAGCTTGGCGCTTGTGAAGTCCGCTCACGGTGTCTTACACTCAGTTTCATTTCGTGCCACAATTTCGTTCGCACGGAGTTTGTAGTACCCATCGGAACCCCGACATGGTGGATACTTTCACGCCTACTCGGACGGATTCAAAATGCATGCCAGCGCAAGCTAGGGCACAAATGAAGTCCATCCAGGGTGTTCGGCACACAGTTTCATTTTATGCCACGATTTCGTCCGTATGGAGTTTGTAGTACCTGTCGGAACCAGAAGTGGAGGACAGTTTCACAACGACTCGGACGGATTCGAAATACGTTTCGAAATGAGCTAGGGCACGCAGGAAGTCCACTCAGGGTGTCTGGCACTCAGTTTCATTTCGTGTCATGATTTAATCGGCTTGGAGTTTATAGCACCCATCGGAACCCGACATGGAGGATAGTTTCACACCAATTCAGACAGATTCAAAATTCATTCCAAAGCAAGGTAGGGCACAAATGAAGTCCGTCAAGGGTGTTCGCCATGCAGTGTCATGTCGTGCCTCGATTTTGTCCACGTGGAATTTGTAGTACCCATTGGAACTCGATATTTAAGAATGTCTCGCACCAACTCGGACAGACCGAATGCACGCGCAAACAAGATTGGCGCAAATAAAGTCCATTCAGGGTGCTTGGCATACAGTTTCGTTTCGTACTGGAATTAAATGCGGCGCAGTTCATAGTAGTACCAGACAGACCTATTGAGGAGGAAAGTTTCAAACCGACCTGACGGATTCAAATGCTTGCGAAATGAGCGAGTGCATGTGAGGTAATAGTACTTGGGTGCTTGGCACCCAGTTTCGTTTGTACCTCGATTTCGTCTGATGGAGGTAGTAGTACTGTCGAAACCCGTTGTGATGGAAAGTTTCACACGAATCGGATAGACTAGAAATGCACACCGAATTGACCTAGGGTGCAAGCAAAGTCCATTCGCGTTGTTCATCACTTGGTTTTATATCGATACTCGATTTCGTCCGTATGGACTTTGTAGTACCTGTCGGAACCCGATGTGCGGGAATGTTTCATGCCAACTCGGACTGATGCGAAATGCACACCGAAATGAGCTAGGGCATATTTGAAGCCCACTCATTGTGTTCGGCACTCAGTTTCATTTCCTGCCTTGATTCTGTCCGTGTGGAGTTCATAGTACTAGCCGGAACACGTTGTAAGGATAGTTTCACACCAACTCGGACAGATCCGAAATACATTCCTAAACGAGCTAGGGTTCGTACGAAGCACACTCTGGGTGTGCAGCTCTCTGTTTCGTTTCATGCCACGATTTCGTCTGCATGGAGTTTGTAGTACCCGTCGGAACCCGAAGTGGAGGACAGTTTCACACCGACTCGGACGGATTCGAAATGCATGCCGAAATGATCTACGGCGCACATGAAGTCCACTCGGGGTGGATGGCACTCAGTTTCATTTCGTGCCACAATTTTGTCCGCTTGGGGTTTATAGCACCCGTCGGAACCCGATGTGGAGGAAAGTTTCACACCGACTCGGACAGATTCAACGTACCTACAAAAACAAGCTAGGGTCCATATGGAGACTATTCGGGGTGTTTGGGATTCGGTTTCATTTCGTGCCTTGACTTCGTGCAAGTGGAGTTTGTGTACCCGACGTAACCTGTTGTGACGGAAAGTTTGACACCGACAGAGATGGATTCGATATGCCTGCCAAAATGAGATAGGGTAATATGAAGTCCGTTCGGGGCATTTGGGACTCAGTTTCATTTCGTGCCTTGAGTTCGTGCAAGTGGAGTTTGTAGTACCCGCGTAACCTATCGGGCGGAAAGTTTCACAGCATCATAGACGGATTCAAATGCCCGCCAAAATGAGACAGGGTAATATGAAGCCCATTCGGGGTGTTTGGGACTCAGTTTCATTTCGTGCCTCGACTTCGCACGAGCGGAGTTTACTCTACCCTACGTAACCCATTGTGGATGAAAGTTTCGCGCCGACTCGGACGGATTCGGAGTGCTTGCCGAAATGAGCTAGCTGGCTTGTGAAGTCCTTTTAGGATATTTGGCACCCAGTTTCAATTAGTTCCTTGATTTCGTCCTCACGGTGGTTATATTAACAGCTGAAATCGGCTGTTGTGGGTAGTTTCTCACCGACTCGAACGGTTTGGAAATGCAGATCGATATGAGCTTGGCGCTTGTGAAGTCCGCTCACGGTGTCTTACACTCAGTTTCATTTCGTGCCACAATTTCGTTCGCACGGAGTTTATAGTACCCATCGGAACCCCGACATGGTGGATACTTTCACGCCTACTCGGACGGATTCAAAATGCATGCCAGCGCAAGCTAGGGCACAAATGAAGTCCATCCAGGGTGTTCGGCACACAGTTTCATTTTATGCCACGATTTCGTCCGTATGGAGTTTGTAGTACCTGTCGGAACCAGAAGTGGAGGACAGTTTCACAACGACTCGGACGGATTCGAAATACGTTTCGAAATGAGCTAGGGCACGCAGGAAGTCCACTCAGGGTGTCTGGCACTCAGTTTCATTTCGTGTCATGATTTCGTCGGCTTGGAGTTTATAGCACCCATCGGAACCCGACATGGAGGATAGTTTCACACCAATTCAGACAGATTCAAAATTCATTCCAAAGCAAGGTAGGGCACAAATGAAGTCCGTCAAGGGTGTTCGCCATGCAGTGTCATGTCGTGCCTCGATTTTGTCCACGTGGAATTTGTAGTACCCATTGGAACTCGATATTTAAGAATGTCTCGCACCAACTCGGACAGACCCGAATGCACGCGCAAACAAGATTGGGCGCAAATAAAGTCCATTCAGGGTGCTTGGCATACAGTTTCGTTTCGTACCTGGAATTCGTACGAGCGCAGTTCATAGTAGTACCAGACAGACCTATTGAGGAGGAAAGTTTCAAACCGACCCAGACGGATTCGAAATGCTTGCCGAAATGAGCCAGAGTGCATGTGAGGTAATAGTACTTGGGTGCTTGGCACCCAGTTTCGTTTTGTACCTCGATTTCGTCCTGATGGAGGTAGTAGTACCTGTCGAAACCCGTTGTGATGGAAAGTTTCACACGGAATCGGATAGACTAGAAATGCACACCGAATTGACCTAGGGTGCAAGCAAAGTCCATTCGCGTTGTTCATCACTTGGTTTTATATCGATACTCGATTTCGTCCGTATGGACTTTGTAGTACCTGTCGGAACCCGATGTGCGGGAATGTTTCATGCCAACTCGGACTGATGCGAAATGCACACCGAAATGAGCTAGGGCATATTTGAAGCCCACTCATTGTGTTCGGCACTCAGTTTCATTTCCTGCCTTGATTCTGTCCGTGTGGAGTTCATAGTACTAGCCGGAACACGTTGTAAGGATAGTTTCACACCAACTCGGACAGATCCGAAATACATTCCTAAATGAGCTAGGGTTCGTACGAAGCACACTCTGGGTGTGCAGCTCTCTGTTTCGTTTCATGCCACGATTTCGTCTGCATGGAGTTTGTAGTACCCGTCGGAACCCGAAGTGGAGGACAGTTTCACACCGACTCGGACGGATTCGAAATGCATGCCGAAATGATCTACGGCGCACATGAAGTCCACTCGGGGTGTATGGCACTCAGTTTCATTTCGTGCCACAATTTTGTCCGCTTGGGGTTTATAGCACCCGTCGGAACCCGATGTGGAGGAAAGTTTCACACCGACTTGGACAGATTCAACGTACCTACAAAAACAAGCTAGGGTCCATATGGAGACTGATGAGGCGATGGGGTCCCGATCTTCCGATAGGATGATAACTATCGATTTTGGCGGAGGCGACCCTTGCGATCCGACTACAACCGAACGACGTCGCTTGCGCCTTAGCAATCGCTGAACCACACTCCAAGTTGTTATCAACCGTGCCAAGAACGCGGTTGACCTGACCACGAAGGTCTATTCCTGCATGCAACCGAAGAACACGCAAGAACAAGATAACAAGCAATCTGAAATTGCAAATATTGATATGAAGATCAAAAGGTGGGATTCCGAAGGCTGTCTTGACAGGTGGTCGTCCGACACAACTGAAGAACAGAAGTTTGCATAATAGCTAAACCTAAACTCAACAAAATCCAAGTCCTAACAAGGGAGGCGGTGGCTCCTTTATAGGGAGAACAACCAGGAGGGGCGTCCAAAGTGCATGCTCTAGGGTTACACGGCCCATGGGCCCAATTGGTGGTGGCGCAGCACCCTTTGACTCGGACTCAAAACCAATGTGGATTGTTTTGATGATTGCAGCCGGCTCGGATGGAATTTGAAGATGAGGTTGGATCCGTTGGAAAGTAGACTTCATAAGCTTTCCATGAAGTGCAAGAACGTCCCAAACGGAGTCCGTATGAGAAAGTTACGTTCGTTTCAACTTGCACCATTGCAGCAGTCCGAATCTGATTCCAGTACGTGACCAACACGGACTCTTTTGATGATTGCGGCTGTCTCGGATAGAATTTGAAGATGGGGTTGAATCCTTTAGAAAGTAGACTTGATAAGCTTTCCATCAAGTCCAAGAACGTCTCAAACGGAGTCCGTATGAGAAAGTTACGTCCGTTTAAAGTTGCACCATTGCAGCAGTCCGAGTCTGATTCCAAATCGTGTCCAACTCGAATTCGTGCTTGACTTGGTCTCAAAGTGACGTGGTGACCTCCATTATTCCTTCCATGCATGTCCAGAACTCCATGTCCCTTTCCTTCATCCTTTCCCAAATTCCTAAGCACAATTAAATCACTTGCATTAGGTAGCGGTCTATTCTCAGTAACATATGAAGGCTGAAGAAACGAATTCACCTTTAGTTCAATCTTGATATTGGGCGCGATTGTCGTATGTGTTTGTGGCGTGGTCACATCATCCTCCCCTTCTTGATAGAAAACCGTCCTCGGTTTTAGCATATGTGTAGCCTCACGTATTGCATGATCTTCATCATAAATCTCGGTACATAATAACAAACGCAACAAACTCTCATTATGTAATATCATACGTTCTTTATCACACAAAGTAAAATCTTTTTGAAACGAGCTCACCTTATAATTTAAGTGATGCGTAGGAGCTCTTGTAATTGGAACAACAAGCATAGCAAATATGGTTGTATCCATAGGGGTCGTGTCCTCATCATCCTCCCCTTCTTGAAAACAAAGCCGTCCTCGGCTTTTGATAAACTGAAAGTATGGTAACAAAGAAGCCAAGGTGTATGCATGGTATATGTATATGTCATCCGTTTTAACAGTTCTTCGTTGTTGCACAACTAATGTTATAACACAGCAGCAATCATAAAAGTTCATTGTATTATTAACCCAAAAGTAATCATATATGTTAATGAACAAATCAAAATTTCTCACACAGTAATTATCGCAACTTGTTTTGCAAATGTAAGTGAAGCATTTATGCAATTCAAATCTTTGAAGTTGTAAACTTGTTGTGGTGGCACATATAGGCAAAGCTACAACTTTTGGAATCAAACAAAGTTTATCCATATAATCAGATTTCAATTGAGCAATAGCAAATTCATCTAGTAAGGGTGCAAATATTTGCAAGTTCTTCCATACATCAATTTCGTTATTCAGATTGCCAATGTTAGATGGTTCAATAAGAGAAGAACACATAGGCATTGAATGATCACTAAAATTTATTTTTCTTTCATAATGAACAAGATTGAGCATACAAGAGTTGTTGTTCAAAACAACAAGCTGCAATTCATCCATGTGGTCACAAGTTATGCATATTCGATATACAAGAAATTGATTTCCTACACCATAATCTCCAATCAAATTAAACTTATACCCAGGGGTGTAGGCACTAAACAAGAATTTTGAACATGTAAGTTCAGAAACTTTCTCCAAAGCATGTGACAATTTCATAGGAAGATCCAACATGATGTAACACAATGAATTGGCAGGAGAAATTCTAGTTAAAACTTCTTTATGTCTAACCAAAGCCACATGATCATTGTATGTGATTAATTCATCACATGAATCACTCAAAACAGTAGGCAATTCAATTATTTTTTGACAAGGTGCACTCAACGTATTCTCAACACTCAAATCAATGCAGTGTGAATTCTCTACTTGAAATATGGGCATGTCAGAATTGTTTTCCACTAAGTTTTGCTCTAAAATAGCATGAACGGTGCATAATTGTTGTTCTTCACAAGCATACTCACCGTGAGTGATGATAGCACCATGATCTTTACCTTTTTGGCTCTCCTCAGATGATGTAGGTGCATCCATCTCCTCATCTTCGTTCTCAACGAATGGAATCGATGGTTCAATCAACTCATGCTCCTTTTTGACATGGTTCTCAACTGCCTGCAAGTTGTTAGTCACAGAAAAAGGCACAAACATGGGTTTGCTCTCATGTTTCTTATCATCAAGCACTCTCAATTTCTTCTCAATCTGACGTTCAACATTACATGCAAGTATAAACAAATGAGGAGAGAATTATATTCTTTGTGAATGAGAAGGTCCTGAATTTCTTTATTAAGGCCACGTAAGAATCTATTCTCTGTAGCTTCAGCATGTTCCTCTAAGCCACAACGCAACAAAAGAGCTTTCAATTCTTCATAGTATTCACTTACAGTTCTCCTACCTTGTTCTAAACGTTGCAATCTGTTTAACAAGTCACGTGAATAATATGAAGGAACAAATGTAGATCTCATCACTCGTTTCAAAACATTCCAAGTTTTAGGTACATGTGGTAGTCTACATTGTTTCCTCCACCAAAATAATGCGAAATCAGTGAATTCACTAGTAGCAGCCCTAACTCTTTCATCATCAGGAAAATCATAGCATGCAAAATTTCCATCTAATTGTATTTCCCAATCAAGATAAGCTTCAGGGTCATATCTACCAGCAAATGGCGGAATTGTAAACTTGGCATCATCATCACATACCTCTCTTGTTAACCTACCTGTGCCTTGTTGATTTTGTCGAAGTCGACAACGGTCGTGATCATTGGATCCCTCAATTCTGTTGTTGATGGTGGTGAGGGTCTTATTAATACGATCCAACAAGTTGTTGGTCTCACAAAAATTGCTACAATGTGATCTTGAACCTGTCATGGTTAGTAGAAAACAAGGAAATACACTAGAATTATGTAAGTCCCTATAAACTACTAGGAGGTGGAGCTTATGAGTCACACATCTCTCGAACTCTTACCAAGCTCTTACAAGTTCTTACCAATGCAAAACAGGTGGTGCAACTGGTGGCTGGTTCGTGATAACTTAACTCAAGTGATGAGTATAGCGATTGCAAGGTACAGCGAGACCTGTTCGGTTGTAGAAAAGTGGAGCTTGGATAGGCTATGTATTTTGTAGCAAAGGAAAACAATCAATTAATTTCAGAAATTGCACAGAATTGAATTATAGTTCGTATCTAGCACTTAGCCTATGTTGCTGATCAACCAAAGATGGAAGAAGGCTAAAATAAGTGTATGGCAATGTATGGGAGTGGTAAATACAAGATAATTCGATCGAATGCAATCTGGAATTGAAGAACACAAGGACTGTTCCAAAATTTGGAAACTGAAGATTTCTGTCCACTGGACAGCGCGTCGGTATTTCGGCCGTAACTTTTGTCAGTTGCCTTTTTCAATGATTCTTTTTCTCCGTTTTCTGACGGCTTTTCTACAACTTTTGTTTTTGGGCCAAGGTCTGAAACCGACCTAAAAATTCGCACAAAATTCACAAGTGCCGACTGTTGCAGATTCAATCTGGAATTTTGGGTCAACTTCCACCGCAGATATCTCTTAACTGCCTTGCTGGAATGACGTGAAATTTTACAGATAGATGGATGATAAATTTTTGAATCTAAAGGAGGTGGTCTCACTCAAAAATAATCTCGGAATCAAAAGATATGGCGTTTTTGGTGGCGGCTGCAGAGAAAGGACAGATCAGCCGAAATTGGAATTAGGGTTTGGGGTGGGGGAATTTTTTTTTATTTGGATTTTTCTTGGAACAAAGATATGACCAGCAACTAGACAAAGCTAAAACGGACACAAATTCAATTTAGCAAACCAAAACTAACAGATTGAAAGGCACAACGGGGTTTGGACAGCGGAAATTAACTCTTTTTGTGCGGCAACTTTTCTGGACTATAGGAAATAAAAATCAATCTACTAACTAGGGATACAAGAAATTCCTACCGGTCAACTGAAGCTCTGATACCAACTGATGAGGCGATGGGGTCCCGATCTTCCGATAGGATGATAACTATCGATTTTGGCGGAGGCGACCCTTGCGATCCGACTACAACCGAACGACGTCGCTTGCGCCTTAGCAATCGCTGAACCACACTCCAAGTTGTTATCAACCGTGCCAAGAACGCGGTTGACCTGACCACGAAGGTCTATTCCTGCATGCAACCGAAGAACACGCAAGAACAAGATAACAAGCAATCTGAAATTGCAAATATTGATATGAAGATCAAAAGGTGGGATTCCGAAGGCTGTCTTGACAGGTGGTCGTCCGACACAACTGAAGAACAGAAGTTTGCATAATAGCTAAACCTAAACTCAACAAAATCCAAGTCCTAACAAGGGAGGCGGTGGCTCCTTTATAGGGAGAACAACCAGGAGGGGCGTCCAAAGTGCATGCTCTAGGGTTACACGGCCCATGGGCCCAATTGGTGGTGGCGCAGCACCCTTTTGACTCGGACTCAAAAACCAATGTGGATTGTTTTGATGATTGCAGCCGGCTCGGATGGAATTTGAAGATGAGGTTGGATCCGTTGGAAAGTAGACTTCATAAGCTTTCCATGAAGTGCAAGAACGTCCCAAACGGAGTCCGTATGAGAAAGTTACGTTCGTTTCAACTTGCACCATTGCAGCAGTCCGAATCTGATTCCAGTACGTGACCAACACGGACTCTTTTGATGATTGCGGCTGTCTCGGATAGAATTTGAAGATGGGGTTGAATCCTTTAGAAAGTAGACTTGATAAGCTTTCCATCAAGTCCAAGAACGTCTCAAACGGAGTCCGTATGAGAAAGTTACGTCCGTTTAAAGTTGCACCATTGCAGCAGTCCGAGTCTGATTCCAAATCGTGTCCAACTCGAATTCGTGCTTGACTTGGTCTCAAAGTGACGTGGTGACCTCCATTATTCCTTCCATGCATGTCCAGAACTCCATGTCCCTTTCCTTCATCCTTTCCCAAATTCCTAAGCACAAGTAAATCACTTGCATTAGGTAGCGGTCTATTCTCAGTAACATATGAAGGCTGAAGAAACGAATTCACCTTTAGTTCAATCTTGATATTGGGCGCGATTGTCGTATGTGTTTGTGGCGTGGTCACATCATCCTCCCCTTCTTGATAGAAAACCGTCCTCGGTTTTAGCATATGTGTAGCCTCACGTATTGCATGATCTTCATCATAAATCTCGGTACATAATAACAAACGCAACAAACTCTCATTATGTAATATCATACGTTCTTTATCACACAAAGTAAAATCTTTTTGAAACGAGCTCACCTTATAATTTAAGTGATGCGTAGGAGCTCTTGTAATTGGAACAACAAGCATAGCAAATATGGTTGTATCCATAGGGGTCGTGTCCTCATCAGAGACTATTCGGGGTGTTTGGGATTCGGTTTCATTTCGTGCCTTGACTTCGTGCAAGTGGAGTTTGTGTACCCGACGTAACCTGTTGTGACGGAAAGTTTGACACCGACAGAGATGGATTCGATATGCCTGCCAAAATGAGATAGGGTAATATGAAGTCCGTTCGGGGCATTTCGGACTCAGTTTCATTTCGTGCCTTGAGTTCGTGCAAGTGGAGTTTGTAGTACCCGACGTAACCTATTGGGGCGGAAAGTTTCACACCATCATAGACGGATTCGAAATGCCTGCCAAAATGAGACAGGGTAATATGAAGCCCATTCGGGGTGTTTGGGACTCAGTTTCATTTCGTGCCTCGACTTCGCACGAGCGGAGTTTACTCTACCCTACGTAACCCATTGTGGATGAAAGTTTCGCGCCGACTCGGACGGATTCGGAGTGCTTGCCGAAATGAGCTAGCTGGCTTGTGAAGTCCTTTTAGGATTTTTGGCACCCAGTTTCAATTAGTTCCTTGATTTCGTCCTCACGGTGGTTATATTACCAGCCGAAATCGGCTGTTGTGGGTAGTTTCTCACCGACTCGAACGGTTTGGAAATGCAGATCGATATGAGCTTGGCGCTTGTGAAGTCCGCTCACGGTGTCTTACACTCAGTTTCATTTCGTGCCACAATTTCGTTCGCACGCGAGTTTATAGTACCCATCGGAACCCGACATGGTGGATACTTTCACGCCTACTCGGACGGATTCAAAATGCATGCCAGCGCAAGCTAGGGCACAAATGAAGTCCATCCAGGGTGTTCGGCACACAGTTTCATTTTATGCCACGATTTCGTCCGTATGGAGTTTGTAGTACCTGTCGGAACCAGAAGTGGAGGACAGTTTCACAGCGACTTCGGACGGATTCAAATACGTTTCGAAATGAGCTAGGGCACGCAGGAAGTCCACTCAGGGTGTCTGGCACTCAGTTTCATTTCGTGTCATGATTTCGTCCGCTTGGAGTTTATAGCACCCATCGGAACCCGACATGGAGGATAGTTTCACACCAATTCAGACAGATTCAAAATTCATTCCAAAGCAAGGTAGGGCACAAATGAAGTCCGTCAAGGGTGTTCGCCATGCAGTGTCATGTCGTGCCTCGATTTTGTCCACGTGGAATTTGTAGTACCCATTGGAACTCGATATTTAAGAATGTCTCGCACCAACTCGGACAGACCCGAATGCACGCGCAAACAAGCTTGGGCGCAAATAAAGTCCATTCAGGGTGCTTGGCATACAGTTTCGTTTCGTACCTGGAATTCGTACGAGCGCAGTTCATAGTAGTACCAGACAGACCTATTGAGGAGGAAAGTTTCAAACCGACCCAGACGGATTCGAAATGCTTGCAGAAATGAGCCAGAGTGCATGTGAGGTAATAGTACTTGGGTGCTTGGCACCCAGTTTCGTTTTGTACCTCGATTTCGTCCTGATGGAGGTAGTAGTACCTGTCGAAACCCGTTGTGATGGAAAGTTTCACACGGAATCGGATAGATTAGAAATGCACACCGAATTGACCTAGGGTGCAAGCAAAGTCCATTCGCGTTGTTCATCACTTGGTTTTATATCGATACTCGATTTCGTCCGTATGGACTTTGTAGTACCTGTCGGAACCCGATGTGCGGGAATGTTTCATGCCAACTCGGACTGATGCGAAATGCACACCGAAATGAGCTAGGGCATATTTGAAGCCCACTCATTGTGTTCGGCACTCAGTTTCATTTCCTGCCTTGATTCTGTCCGTGTGGAGTTCATAGTACTAGCCGGAACACGTTGTAAGGATAGTTTCACACCAACTCGGACAGATCCGAAATACATTCCTAAACGAGCTAGGGTTCGTACGAAGCACACTCTGGGTGTGCAGCTCTCTGTTTCGTTTCATGCCACGATTTCGTCTGCATGGAGTTTGTAGTACCCGTCGGAACCCGAAGTGGAGGACAGTTTCACACCGACTCGGACGGATTCGAAATGCATGCCGAAATGATCTACGGCGCACATGAAGTCCACTCGGGTGTATGGCACTCAGTTTCATTTCGTGCCACAATTTTGTCCGCTTGGGGTTTATAGCACCCGTCGGAACCCGATGTGGAGGAAAGTTTCACACCGACTTGGACAGATTCAACGTACCTACAAAAACAAGCTAGGGTCCATATGGAGACTATTCGGGGTGTTTGGGATTCGGTTTCATTTCGTGCCTTGACTTCGTGCAAGTGGAGTTTGTGTACCCGACGTAACTGTTGTGACAGAAAGTTTCACACCGACAGAGATGGATTCGATATGCCTGCCAAAATGAGATAGGGTAATATGAAGTCCGTTCGGGCATTTGGACTCAGTTTCATTTCGTGCCTTGAGTTCATGCAAGTGGAGTTTGTAGTACCCGCGTAACCTATTGGGGCGGAAAGTTTCACACCATCATAGACGGATTCGAAATGCCTGCCAAAATGAGACAGGGTAATATGAAGCCCATTCGGGGTGTTTGGGACTCAGTTTCATTTCGTGCCTCGACTTCGCACGAGCGGAGTTTACTCTACCCTACGTAACCCATTGTGGATGAAAGTTTCGCACGACTCGGACGGATTCGAGTGCTTGCGAAATGAGCTAGCTGGCTTGTGAAGTCCTTTTAGGATATTTGGCACCCAGTTTCAATTAGTTCCTTGATTTCGTCCTCACGGTGGTTATATTACCAGCCGAAATCGGCTGTTGTGGGTAGTTTCTCACCGACTCGAACGGTTTGGAAATGCAGATCGATATGAGCTTGGCGCTTGTGAAGTCCGCTCACGGTGTCTTACACTCAGTTTCATTTCGTGCCACAATTTCGTTCGCACGGAGTTTATAGTACCCATCGGAACCCCGACATGGTGGATACTTTCACGCCTACTCGGACGGATTCAAAATGCATGCCAGCGCAAGCTAGGCACAAATGAAGTCCATCCAGGGTGTTCGGCACACAGTTTCATTTTATGCCACGATTTCGTCCGTATGGAGTTTGTAGTACCTGTCGGAACCAGAAGTGGAGGACAGTTTCACAACGACTCGGACGGATTCGAAATACGTTTCGAAATGAGCTAGGGCACGCAGGAAGTCCACTCAGGGTGTCTGGCACTCAGTTTCATTTCGTGTCATGATTTCGTCCGCTTGAGTTTATAGCACCCATCGGAACCCGACATGGAGGATAGTTTCACACCAATTCAGACAGATTCAAAATTCATTCCAAAGCAAGGTAGGGCACAAATGAAGTCCGTCAAGGGTGTTCGCCATGCAGTGTCATGTCGTGCCTCGATTTTGTCCACGTGGAATTTGTAGTACCCATTGGAACTCGATATTTAAGAATGTCTCGCACCAACTCGGACAGACCGAATGCAC
This sequence comes from Dendrocalamus sinicus, assembly GCA_036346575.1. NCBI lineage: Eukaryota > Viridiplantae > Streptophyta > Magnoliopsida > Poales > Poaceae > Dendrocalamus > Dendrocalamus sinicus. Next base: position 13,968 of record JAYEVI010000462.1, on the reverse strand, counting down.
GCGCAAACAAGCTTGGCGCAAATAAAGTCCATTCAGGGTGCTTGGCATACAGTTTCGTTTCGCACTGGAATTAAATGCGAGCGCAGTTCATAGTAGTACCGGACAGACCTATTGAGGAGGAAAGTTTCAAACCGACCCAGACGGATTCGAAATGCTTGCAGAAATGAGCCAGAGTGCATGTGAGGTAATAGTACTTGGGTGCTTGGCACCCAGTTCGTTTGTACCTCGATTTCGTCCGATGGAGGTAGTAGTACTGTCGAAACCCGTTGTGATGGAAAGTTTCACACGGAATCGGATAGACTAGAAATGCACACCGAATTGACCTAGGGTGCAAGCAAAGTCCATTCGCGTTGTTCATCACTTGGTTTTATATCGATACTCGATTTCGTCCGTATGGACTTTGTAGTACCTGTCGGAACCCGATGTGCGGGAATGTTTCATGCCAACTCGGACTGATGCGAAATGCACACCGAAATGAGCTAGGGCATATTTGAAGCCCACTCATTGTGTTCGGCACTCAGTTTCATTTCCTGCCTTGATTCTGTCCGTGTGGACTTCATAGTACTAGCCGGAACACGTTGTACACGGATCTGAAATCTCCAGTTTTTCCGGACTTCTTTTTTTTCACTCTATCTTCCGATTTCCTTTCCAACGGATCAAGAATCGCCTCAATCGGAGGTCGTATGCAAAAGTTAGCTGTTTCTCTCTCCTTTGTTTTTTTTTTCTCTTTTTTTTTTGCCGCGGCTCTTCTAGATGCGGCTGCCTGTTCCTTCTTGTCTCTTTTTTTTTACACACGATGCAGTTGAATCCGAATTCGTGCCCTACTCCAAGACCAATTAGGGCAAAGGCTACGTAACAACCGAGTCCTCCTCCTTTTCTACCCTCCTATGGCAGTTCGGATCTAACTGCAACGGTGAGTCCAAAACGTGAACAGAACTCGAAACTCTAAAGGAACTAGACACTAAGACCAGCAAAGGACACGACGATGCAACCGAAGACTCAACGAACAAAGACTATGCAGCAATAGATAAAGGCACAAATTGTTTCGGATTTTGGGGAATAGATCTACTATTTTTTTGGTTTTCTGGACTGTAGGTAAAAAAAATTGCAAAGACTAGATAAGATCTCTCACCGATCAACCTTGTGAGTATGTACCTGCTGTAGTGCAATCTTTTGATATTCCTTGTGTTGACTTGGACGAACCATGTGCTGATCTAAATTCTCATAATTTTGCACATGTCGAATTAATTACACATAAAGAAGTATTTGATAGAATATCCCCTGCTGATGCATTGTGCTATATCATGCTTAATGAGGCCGTTAGTTTGGATTGTGCTATGGAGAAAGTTTCTGAACTTGCATGTTCGAAATTCTTGTTTAGTGCCTACACCCTGGATATAAGTTTAATTTGATTGGAGATTATGGTGTAGCAAATCAATTTCTTGTATATCGAATATGCATAACTTGTGATCACATGGATGAATTGAAACTTGTTGTTTCCAAACAACTCTTGTATGCTCAATCTTGTTCATTATGAAAGAAAAATAAAATTTAGTGATCATTCAATGCCTATGTGTTCTTCACTTGTTGAACCATCTAACATTGACAATTTGAATAATGAAATTGATGTATGGAAAAACTTGCAAATCTTTTCACCCATAATAGATGAATTTGCTATTGCTCAATTGAAATCTGATTATATCAAAGAACTTTGCTTGATTCCAAAAGTTGTAGCTTTACCCATATGTGCCACCACTACAAGTATACAACTTCAAAGATTTGAATTGCATAGATGCTTCACTTACATTTGCAAAACAAGTTGCAAAAATTGCTGTGTGAGAAATTTTGATTTGCTCATTAACATATATGATTACTTTTGGGTTAATAATATAATGAGCTTTTATGATCACTGTTGTTTTATAACATTAATTGTGCAACAACGAAGAACTGTTAAACGGATGACATATACATATACCATGCATACACCTTGGCTTCTCTGTTACCATACTTTCAGCTTATCAAAAGCCGAGGACGGCTTTACTTTCAAGAAGGGAGAATGATAAGAACATGTACCCTATGGATATAATCATATTTGCTATACTTGTTGTTCGAATTACAAGAGCTCCTACGCACCACTTAAATTATCAGGTGAGTTCGTTTCAAACAGGTTTCACTTTGTTTGACAAAGAACTTATGATATTACATAATGAGAGTTTGTTGCGTTTGTTATTATGTACCGACATTTATGATGAAGATCATGCAATACGTGAGGCTACACATATGCTAAAACCGAGGACGGTTTTCTATCAAGAAGGGGAGGATGATGTGACCACGCCACAAACACATACGATAATAGCGCCCAATATCAAGATTGAACTAAAGGTGAATTCGTTTCTTCAGCCTTCATATGTTACTAAGAATAGACCGCTACCTAATGCAAGTGATTTAATTGTGCTTAGGAACTTGGGAAAGGATGAAGGAAAGAGACATGGAGTCCTGGACATGCATGGAAGGAATAAGGGAGGTCACCACGTCACTTTGGGACCAAGTCAAGCACGAATTCGAGTTGGACACGTTTTGGAATCAGACTCGGACTGCTGCGATGGTACCAAGTTCAAATGGGCATAACTTCCTCATACAGACTCCGTTTGGGACGTTCTTGTACTTCATAGAAAGCTTATGAAGTCCACTTTCGAACGGATCCAACCTCATCTTCAAATTCTATCCGAGCCGGCCGCAATCGTTAAAAGAGTCCACGTTGGTCACGTACTGGAATCGGATTCGGACTGCTGCAATGGTGCAAGTTTAAACGGACATAACTTCTTCATACGGACTCCGTTTGGGACGTTCTTGTACTTCATGGAAAGCTTATCAAGTCTACTTTCCAATGGATCCAACCTCATCTTCAAATTCCATCCGAGCCGGCCGGAATCATCAAAACAATCCACATAGGTTTCTGAGTCCGAGTCAAAAGGGTGCTGCGCCACCTCCACTTGGGCCCATGGGCCTTGTAACCCTAGGGTGTACCCTTTGGGACGCCTCCCCTGGTTGTTTTCACTATATAGGAGCTGCCGCCTCTGTTTCTAGGACTTAGGTTTTGTTTAGATCAATTTAGCCCCTTGTGCAAACTCCACGTTCTCTTGTGTCGGCTAGACCAACAGATTCGTGTTACAGAACCTCAACTATCCTTGTGCGACTTTTATATCTAGCAAGTTTCAGGTTGCTCACTATCCTTGTTCTTGCGTGTTCTTCGGTTGCATGCAGGAATAGACCTTCGTGGTCAGGTCAACCGTGTTCTTGGCACGGTTGATAACATCTTGGGGTTGGTTCAGCGATTGCTAAGGCGCACGTGACGTCTCGTACGGTTGTAGTCGGATCGCAAGAGTCATCTCCACCGAAATCGATAGTTATCATCCTATCGGAAGATCGGGACCCCATCGCCTCATCATCTGGTGCTTCTTGTGCTGCTGCCTCGATATCTTCCTCTTGAGCCTCGTAGGCTATTTAATCGTACGGAATACCCCATTAAAAGAAAAACAACCAATCAATAAAATATCACCAGAAATTCAAATGAACTCAAAAAAATATGGTTCTGGTTCCATTAGATAGATCTTGAATTTAAACGAATTTAGAAATTTGTTTCATTCAATTCGAGCTAAAATGAAGAAGTTATAAGCGGTCAAAGTTTTGGTTCGATCAAATCCAAAAATATTACAACTCGACATGTGGGGTCCGTTATCTGTTCATGGGGTCCACATGTCAGACGGTCCGTGCTTGGATGCATCATCGACCGGTGGGGCCCAGCGGTCGTGCGTGACTCGAGGATGCGATGGGCGGCAGTGGGGCCCACCTGTCAGACCGAGATAAAACGGAGAAAACTCAACCCGGCGCTGCGGAGCCAGAGGCTCGAACGCGCGCGGCCGGGGAGCTGGGAGGGGGAAGAGAGCGCTGATAGCCAAGTGAGCGGGGAGGCTTTGCCTACCTTATAAGGATGAGGAATCCTTTTGAAGGATGCCGACGAGGGGGCTGGGCAGAGGAGTCGGGGCGACGGTGGCCGGCGACGAGGGGCTGTCGGGGAGGTCCGGTGAAGAGGTGAAATGCGTTCCTCGTGCTGCAGTGAAGACAATGGTGCAGTCGCCCGGGGCCGAGGAGGTCCGGAGATGGGTCGGCGGCGAGCGGCGGCGGCGACTCAGAGTGGCTCTCGGTGACGGCGATGTACGGGCGTCGGGAAGCTCGAGCGAGGCCGGGGACGACTTCACGGTGCTCCGTAGGTGGTGTGAGTGAGAGGAATCGGGTTTTAATGGCTCGGATCGAGAGATTGCGCGGGCGGCCGGAGTTGGGGACGATGGGGGCTCGCCGGCGTTTGAGTGGATGTGTGCTCGATTACCTGCTGTAGAACGAAGATGGCGATGTGTGGAACTCAACGGGGGTCCACGGCCTTTATACACGCGGAGGGAAGCCGGCGGCGCGCGCGTGCGCGTCGCGTCGGGCGGTGGTGGAGGCGGTAGGGCTGCAGCGGCGTTAACGCAGTCTTGACCGTGAAGACACACCGCACGCCACGCCCGGGTGGTTGCCTCGCACACTTCCCTCCTCCTTTTGCCCGCGTGAAATGGCAGCGGATCGGCCGGGCGAAGGACGCAGCGGGGAAAAGTCTGGGGCGGTGGCGTCAGGTCAAGGGCGACGGGAGGGGCGCAGGCTTTCCACCTGAGCAACGGGGTGACGCGGCGGGGCGAGGCTGTGCATGCGCGCCACGGGGAGCAAAAGCTCGGCCCGTGGTGCCAGCGCGCCCGCGCGGGAGAGAAAAGGAGCGGGGCAGCGCCGGCGGCGGGCGGGCCCATCGGTCAGCGGGAGAGGGGAGAGGAAAGCGCGATGGCGCGGATGAAGCCGCGTGGCGGAGAGGGTCGATCGGGCGGCCGGTGCGGTTTAAGTGAGGGGAACGGAGAGATCGGCCGAGGCGACGGGCGGTGAAGAGATGCCGAGGCGGGCGGGCCGGATGGGCCGAGGCGCGCGAAGGAGAAAATCGCGGTATGTCGCGCGCGGCGGGGTAAGGAAGGCGGGATCCGCTCGCGACGTGGCTCAATCCCACCCGTCCCGTGTGTCGGACGGAGGCGGTGGATTTTCTGATTTCTTTTGGATTTTAAGTTTTGCTTTTAGAAATTACGAGAAAATCCCAATAAGTCCGGAAAAATATGAAAATGCTTCCAAAAATTCTAGGAAAATTCTCGAGGTTCTGGTAACATTCTGGACTTAATAAAAATATTTCCAACTAAAGTTGGTATTTATTTTACTTACTTCCTTATTTTTCCATGCCATTGTTTTTCCAAAAATAATATTCTATGCCCTAAATCCAATTTCTTTATTTACTTTTATGGATCATCTTTTCAGATTCTTGTTTACAATTGTTTGTCTTTCTCTTTTATAAATTCTTTAATTTCTGGAACCTTAACCAAATTCAGAAAAGCATCGAAAAATCCAAATCCAAATGGAATACAGTGCAAAAGTAATTCAAAATCCCCTCATTTTCTAATCCCAATTTTTGGGATGTTACAGTGCAGCTCTCTGTTTCGTTTCATGCCACGATTTCGTCTGCATGGAGTTTGTAGTACCCGTCGGAACCCGAAGTGGAGGACAGTTTCACACCGACTCGGACGGATTCGAAATGCATGCCGAAATGATCTACGGCGCACATGAAGTCCACTCGGGGTGTATGGCACTCAGTTTCATTTCGTGCCACAATTTTGTCCGCTTGGGGTTTATAGCACCCGTCGGAACCCGATGTGGAGGAAAGTTTCACACCGACTCGGACAGATTCAACGTACCTACAAAAACAAGCTAGGGTCCATATGGAGACTATTCGGGGTGTTTGGGATTCGGTTTCATTTCGTGCCTTGACTTTGTGCAAGTGGAGTTTGTGTACCCGACGTAACCTGTTGTGACGGAAAGTTTCACACCGACAGACATGGATTCGATATGCCTGCCAAAATGAGATAGGGTAATATGAAGTCCGTTCGGGGCATTTGGGACTCAGTTTCATTTCGTGCCTTGAGTTCGTGCAAGTGGAGTTTGTAGTACCCGACGTAACCTATTGGGGCGGAAAGTTTCACACCATCATAGACGGATTCGAAATGCCTGCCAAAATGCGACAGGGTAATATGAAGCCCATTCGGGGTGTTTGGGACTCAGTTTCATTTCGTGCCTCGACTTCGCACGAGCGGAGTTTACTCTACCCTATGTAACCCATTGTGGATGAAAGTTTCGCGCCGACTCGGACGGATTCGGAGTGCTTGCCGAAATGAGCTAGCTGGCTTGTGAAGTCCTTTTAGTATATTTGGCACCCAATTTCAATTAGTTCCTTGATTTCGTCCTCACGGTGGTTATATTACCAGCTGAAATCGGCTGTTGTGGGAAGTTTCTCACCGACTCGAACGGTTTGGAAATGCAGATCGATATGAGCTTGGCGCTTGTGAAGTCCGCTCACGGTGTCTTACACTCAGTTTCATTTCGTGCCACAATTTCGTTCGCACGGAGTTTATAGTACCCATCGGAACCCCGACATGGTGGATACTTTCACGCCTACTCGGACGGATTCAAAATGCATGCCAGCGCAAGCTAGGGCACAAATGAAGTCCATCCAGGGTGTTCGGCACACAGTTTCATTTTATGCCACGATTTCGTCCGTGTGGAGTTTGTAGTACTGTCCGGAACCGAAGTGGAGGACAGTTTCACAACGACTTCGGACGGATTCAAATACGCTTTGAAATGAGCTAGGCACGCAGGAAGTCCACTCAGGTGTCCGCACTCAGTTTCATTTCGTGTCATGATTTCGTCCGCTTGAGTTTATAGCACCCATCGAACCCGACATGGAGGATAGTTTCACACCAATTCAGACAGATTCAAAATTCATTCCAAAGCAAGGTAGGGCACAAATGAAGTCCGTCAAGGGTGTTCGCCATGCAAAGTCATGTCGTGCCTCGATTTTGTCCACGTGGAATTTGTAGTACCCATTGGAACTCGATATTTAAGAATGTCTCGCACCAACTCGGACAGACCCGAATGCACGCGCAAACAAGCTTGGGCGCAAATAAAGTCCATGCAGGTGCTTGGCATACAGTTTCGCTTCGCACTGGAATTCGCATGAGCGCAGTTCATAGTAGTACCGCATGACCTATTGAGGAGGAAAGTTTCAAACCGACCTGCACGGATTCAAATGCTTGCGAAATGAGCCGAGTGCATGTGAGGTAATAGTACTTGGGTGCTTGGCACCCAGTTTCGCTTTGTACCTCGATTTCGTCCCGATGGAGGTAGTAGTACTGCCGAAACCCGCTGTGATGGAAAGTTTCACACGGAATCGGATAGACTAGAAATGCACACCGAATTGACCTAGGTGCAAGCAAAGTCCATTCGCGTTGTTCATCACCTGGTTTTATATCGATACTCGATTTCGTCCGTATGGACTTTGTAGTACCCGTCGGAACCCGATGTGCGGGAATGTTTCATGCCAACTCGGACTGATGCGAAATGCACACCGAAATGAGCTAGGCATATTTGAAGCCCACTCATTGTGTTCGCACTCAGTTTCATTTCTGCCTTGATTCTGTCCGTGGACTTCATAGTACTAGCCGGAACACGTTGTAAGGATAGTTTCACACCAACTCGGACAGATCCGAAATACATTCCTAAATGAGCTAGGGTTCGTACGAAGCACACTCTGGGTGTGCAGCTCTCTGTTTCGTTTCATGCCACGATTTCGTCTGCATGGAGTTTGTAGTACCCGTCGGAACCCGGCGGAGGACAGTTTCACACCGACTCGGACGGATTCAAATGCATGCCGAAATGATCTACGGCGCACATGAAGTCCACTCGGGTGTATGGCACTCAGTTTCATTTCGTGCCACAATTTTGTCCGCTTGGGGTTTATAGCACCCGTCGGAACCCGATGTGGAGGAAAGTTTCACACCGACTCGGACAGATTCAACGTACCTACAAAAACAAGCTAGGGTCCATATGGAGACTATTCGGGTGTTTGGGATTCGGTTTCATTTCGTGCCTTGACTTCGCAAGTGGAGTTTGTGTACCCGACGAACTGTTGTGACGGAAAGTTTGACACCGACAGAGATGGATTCGATATGCCTGCCAAAATGAGATAGGGTAATATGAAGTCCGTTCGGGGCATTTGGGACTCAGTTTCATTTCGTGCCTTGAGTTCGTGCAAGTGGAGTTTGTAGTACCCGACGTAACCTATTGGGGCGGAAAGTTTCACACCATCATAGACGGATTCGAAATGCCTGCCAAAATGAGACAGGGTAATATGAAGCCCATTCGGGGTGTTTGGGACTCAGTTTCATTTCGTGCCTCGACTTCGCACGAGCGGAGTTTACTCTACCCTACGTAACCCATTGTGGATGAAAGTTTCGCGCCGACTCGGACGGATTCGGAGTGCTTGCCGAAATGAGCTAGCTGGCTTGTGAAGTCCTTTTAGGATATTTGGCACCCAGTTTCAATTAGTTCCTTGATTTCGTCCTCACGGTGGTTATATTAACAGCTGAAATCGGCTGTTGTGGGTAGTTTCTCACCGACTCGAACGGTTTGGAAATGCAGATCGATATGAGCTTGGCGCTTGTGAAGTCCGCCACGGTGTCTTACACTCAGTTTCATTTCGTGACACAATTTCGCTCGCACGGAGTTTATAGTACCCATCGGAACCCGACATGGTGGATACTTTCACGCCTACTCGGACGGATTCAAAATGCATGCCAGCAAGCTAGGCACAAATGAAGTCCATCCAGGTGTTCGCACACAGTTTCATTTATGCCACGATTTCGTCCGTATGGAGTTTGTAGTACTGTCGGAACCGAAGTGGAGGACAGTTTCACAACGACTTCGGACGGATTCAAATACGCTTCAAATGAGCTAGGGCACGCAGGAAGTCCACTCAGGGTGTCTGGCACTCAGTTTCATTTCGTGTCATGATTTCGTCCGCTTGGAGTTTATAGCACCCATCGGAACCCGACATGGAGGATAGTTTCACACCAATTCAGACAGATTCAAAATTCATTCCAAAGCAAGGTAGGGCACAAATGAAGTCCGTCAAGGGTGTTCGCCATGCAGTGTCATGTCGTGCCTCGATTTTGTCCACGTGGAATTTGTAGTACCCATTGGAACTCGATATTTAAGAATGTCTCGCACCAACTCGGACAGACCCGAATGCACGCGCAAACAAGCTTGGGCGCAAATAAAGTCCATTCAGGGTGCTTGGCATACAGTTTCGTTTCGTACCTGGAATTCGTACGAGCGCAGTTCATAGTAGTACCGGACAGACCTATTGAGGAGGAAAGTTTCAAACCGACCCAGACGGATTCGAAATGCTTGCAGAAATGAGCCAGAGTGCATGTGAGGTAATAGTACTTGGGTGCTTGGCACCCAGTTTCGTTTTGTACCTCGATTTCGTCCTGATGGAGGTAGTAGTACCTGTCGAAACCCGTTGTGATGGAAAGTTTCACACGGAATCGGATAGATTAGAAATGCACACCGAATTGACCTAGGGTGCAAGCAAAGTCCATTCGCGTTGTTCATCACCTGGTTTTATATCGATACTCGATTTCGTCCGTATGGACTTTGTAGTACCCGTCGGAACCCGATGTGCGGAATGTTTCATGCCAACTCGGACTGATGCGAATGCACACCAAATGAGCTAGGCATATTTGAAGCCCACTCATTGTGTTCGCACTCAGTTTCATTTCCTGCCTTGATTCTGTCCGTGTGGACTTCATAGTACTAGCCGAACACGCCAAAGGATAGTTTCACACCAACTCGACAGATCCAAATACATTCCTAAATGAGCTAGGGTTCGCACGAAGCACACTCGGGTGTGCAGCTCTCTGCTTCGCTTCATGCCACGATTTCGCTCGCATGGAGTTTGTAGTACCCGCCGGAACCCGGCGGAGGACAGTTTCACACCGACTCGACGGATTCAAATGCATGCCGAAATGATCTACGGCGCACATGAAGTCCACTCGGTGTATGGCACTCAGTTTCATTTCGTGCCACAATTTTGTCCGCTTGGGGTTTATAGCACCCGCCGGAACCCGATGTGGAGGAAAGTTTCACACCGACTCGGACAGATTCAACGCACCTACAAAAACAAGCTAGGGTCCATATGGAGACTATTCGGGTGTTTGGGATTCGGTTTCATTTCGTGCCTTGACTTCGTGCAAGTGGAGTTTGTGTACCCGACGAACCTGTTGTGACGGAAAGTTTCACACCGACAGAGATGGATTCGATATGCCCGCCAAAATGAGATAGGGTAATATGAAGTCCGTTCGGGCATTTGGGACTCAGTTTCATTTCGTGCCTTGAGTTCGTGCAAGTGGAGTTTGTAGTACCCGACGAACCTATTGGGGCGGAAAGTTTCACACCATCATAGACGGATTCGAAATGCCTGCCAAAATGAGACAGGGTAATATGAAGCCCATTCGGGGTGTTTGGGACTCAGTTTCATTTCGTGCCTCGACTTCGCACGAGCGGAGTTTACTCTACCCTACGTAACCCATTGTGGATGAAAGTTTCGCGCCGACTCGGACGGATTCGGAGTGCTTGCCGAAATGAGCTAGCTGGCTTGTGAAGTCCTTTTAGGATATTTGGCACCCAGTTTCAATTAGTTCCTTGATTTCGTCCTCACGGTGGTTATATTAACAGCTGAAATCGGCTGTTGTGGGTAGTTTCTCACCGACTCGACGGTTTGGAAATGCAGATCGATATGAGCTTGGCGCTTGTGAAGTCCGCCACGGTGTCTTACACTCAGTTTCATTTCGTGACACAATTTCGTTCGCACGGAGTTTATAGTACCCATCGGAACCCCGACATGGTGGATACTTTCACGCCTACTCGGACGGATTCAAAATGCATGCCAGCGCAAGCTAGGGCACAAATGAAGTCCATCCAGGGTGTTCGGCACACAGTTTCATTTTATGCCACGATTTCGTCCGTATGGAGTTTGTAGTACCTGCCGGAACCGTAAGTGGAGGACAGTTTCACAACGACTCGGACGGATTCAAATACGCTTCAAATGAGCTAGGCACGCAGGAAGTCCACTCAGGTGTCCGCACTCAGTTTCATTTCGTGTCATGATTTCGCCCGCTTGAGTTTATAGCACCCATCGGAACCCGACATGGAGGATAGTTTCACACCAATTCAGACAGATTCAAAATTCATTCCAAAGCAAGGTAGGGCACAAATGAAGTCCGTCAAGGGTGTTCGCCATGCAGGTCATGTCGTGCCTCGATTTTGTCCACGTGGAATTTGTAGTACCCATTGGAACTCGATATTTAAGAATGTCTCGCACTAACTCGGACAGACCCAATGCACGCGCAAACAAGCTTGGGCGCAAATAAAGTCCATTCAGGGTGCTTGGCATACAGTTTCGCTTCGCACTGGAATTCGCATTTAGCGCAGTTCATAGTAGTACCGCATGACCTATTGAGGAGGAAAGTTTCAAACCGACCTGCACGGATTCAAATGCTTGCAGAAATGAGCCAGAGTGCATGTGAGGTAATAGTACTTGGGTGCTTGGCACCCAGTTTCGCTTTGTACCTCGATTTCGCCCCGATGGAGGTAGTAGTACTGTCGAAACCCGCTGTGATGGAAAGTTTCACACGGAATCGGATAGATTAGAAATGCACACCGAATTGACCTAGGTGCAAGCAAAGTCCATTCGCGTTGTTCATCACTTGGTTTTATATCGATACTCGATTTCGTCCGTATGGACTTTGTAGTACCCGTCGGAACCCGATGTGCGGAATGTTTCATGCCAACTCGACTGATGCGAATGCACACCGAAATGAGCTAGGCATATTTGAAGCCCACTCATTGTGTTCGCACTCAGTTTCATTTCCTGCCTTGATTCTGTCCGTGGGACTTCATAGTACTAGCCGAACACGCTGTAAGGATAGTTTCACACCAACTCGACAGATCCGAAATACATTCCTAAATGAGCTAGGGTTCGCACGGCACACTCTGGGTGTGCAGCTCTGTTCGCTTCATGCCACGATTTCGCTCGCATGGAGTTTGTAGTACCCGCCGGAACCCGGCGGAGGACAGTTTCACACCGACTCGGACGGATTCAAATGCATGCCGAAATGATCTACGGCGCACATGAAGTCCACTCGGGTGTATGGCACTCAGTTTCATTTCGTGCCACAATTTTGTCCGCTTGGGGTTTATAGCACCCGCCGAACCCGATGTGGAGGAAAGTTTCACACCGACTTGGACAGATTCAACGCACCTACAAAAACAAGCTAGGGTCCATATGGAGACTATTCGGGTGTTTGGGATTCGGTTTCATTTCGTGCCTTGACTTCGCAAGTGGAGTTTGTGTACCCGACGAACCTGTTGTGACGGAAAGTTTCACACCGACAGAGATGGATTCGATATGCCCGCCAAAATGAGATAGGGTAATATGAAGTCCGTTCGGGCATTTGGGACTCAGTTTCATTTCGTGCCTTGAGTTCGTGCAAGTGGAGTTTGTAGTACCCGACGAACCTATTGGGGCGGAAAGTTTCACACCATCATAGACGGATTCAAATGCCCGCCAAAATGAGACAGGTAATATGAAGCCCATTCGGGGTGTTTGGGACTCAGTTTCATTTCGTGCCTCGACTTCGCACGAGCGGAGTTTACTCTACCCTACGTAACCCATTGTGGATGAAAGTTTCGCGCCGACTCGGACGGATTCGGAGTGCTTGCCGAAATGAGCTAGCTGGCTTGTGAAGTCCTTTTAGGATATTTGGCACCCAGTTTCAATTAGTTCCTTGATTTCGTCCTCACGGTGGTTATATTAACAGCTGAAATCGGCTGTTGTGGGTAGTTTCTCACCGACTCGAACGGTTTGGAAATGCAGATCGATATGAGCTTGGCGCTTGTGAAGTCCGCCACGGTGTCTTACACTCAGTTTCATTTCGTGCACAATTTCGCTCGCACGGAGTTTATAGTACCCATCGAACCCCGACATGGTGGATACTTTCACGCCTACTCGGACGGATTCAAAATGCATGCCAGAGCAAGCTAGGCACAAATGAAGTCCATCCAGGTGTTCGCACACAGTTTCATTTATGCCACGATTTCGTCCGTATGGAGTTTGTAGTACCGCCGGAACCGAAGTGGAGGACAGTTTCACAACGACTTCGGACGGATTCAAATACGCTTCAAATGAGCTAGGCACGCAGAAGTCCACTCAGGTGTCCGCACTCAGTTTCATTTCGTGTCATGATTTCGCCCGCTTGAGTTTATAGCACCCATCGGAACCCGACATGGAGGATAGTTTCACACCAATTCAGACAGATTCAAAATTCATTCCAAAGCAAGGTAGGGCACAAATGAAGTCCGTCAAGGGTGTTCGCCATGCAAAGTCATGTCGTGCCTCGATTTTGTCCACGTGGAATTTGTAGTACCCATTGAACTCGATATTTAAGAATGTCTCGCACCAACTCGGACAGACCGAATGCACGCGCAAACAAGCTTGGGCGCAAATAAAGTCCATTCAGGGTGCTTGGCATACAGTTTCGCTTCGCACTGGAATTCATGACGAGCGCAGTTCATAGTAGTACCGCATGCACCTATTGAGGAGGAAAGTTTCAAACCGACCTGCACGGATTCAAATGCTTGCAGAAATGAGCCAGAGTGCATGTGAGGTAATAGTACTTGGGTGCTTGGCACCCAGCTTCGCTTTGTACCTCGATTTCGCCCCGATGGAGGTAGTAGTACTGCCGAAACCCGCTGTGATGGAAAGTTTCACACGGAATCGGATAGATTAGAAATGCACACCGAATTGACCTAGGTGCAAGCAAAGTCCATTCGCGTTGTTCATCACTTGGTTTTATATCGATACTCGATTTCGTCCGTATGGACTTTGTAGTACCTGTCGGAACCCGATGTGCGGAATGTTTCATGCCAACTCGGACTGATGCGAATGCA
>JAYEVI010000461.1:0-200000 GCA_036346575.1 Dendrocalamus sinicus | reverse complement strand
GGAAATTTTGGTCCTAGAAGAGAAATTGTTAAATTGATGCTTCCTCAAGAAGTGAATTGTTTTCCTGATTTTCGTTTAAGTTCTATGTTGTTGACCTTTGTCTTTCGCAAAGTTTAGCTTGGCTTTATATTGGTATGTGTGGTTCTTATCAGTTCAGAAAGAATAAAAGAAATGTTGGATTTGGTTATTCGAGTGATTTCTCCTTTGGCGGATGTGGTGCTTATTTGCAAATTTTCTAATTGGAAGGTGGAAAGATTTTCGTGATAAATCTTCGATTCTGAACTTGACTCTTTTTAGTACCGAGTTGGTAACACTTGGTTGCGATGATAGTCCTTCATTTTCAGTTGGGCTATGTCGGGTAAGAGTGTGTTTAAAGCGAGTTCTCATGCGCGCCCTCGTTAAAGGAGGCGATCTTTCTTTGGGTGAAAAAGTCCGCTTAATAGGTGGAACAAAAGTTCAGTGTTCTATGCACATGTTGCGTGGTTCGGTACCACTAGGGGGGTTGCCCCAAGGTACATTGAGTTGTTTTCGCTAGTTGGCAAAACGTTAGGACCGTAGTGAGTCCATGCGCGAAGTACACATCGTCTTGTTTGTCCCAGTGCTGAGTGAGTACTAGAGAGGTCCGAAGTTTGAAGTTTCGTGGGAGCTGCTGACCTTTGAGTAGCATCCTGTGCGTTGTTAGAGAGGTCAGAGCGAGTGCTGAGGCACAAGTCGTTGGTTTGTGTCAAGGTGCCTTTGTCCCATTAGCTCGAGAGGGAGGCGACTTGGGAATTGGAATCTCGCATGCGCGAGCTTTATCCAAAGTTTTTCACAGCAGGTACATAGTAATGTTAGTAAATCTTTTAGCAGTGGTTTTTTTTGGTGTTGAGGTTGAATAGAATTCGGGGTCGAATTCTGTTTAAGGAGGGTAGAATGTAATACCCCAAAAATTAAATCGGGAGAGAATAATTAAATCGGGAGAGAATAATTAAAATCGGGAGAATATTTCTTTTAGCAAAGCGATTGAACAGGAGAAAGAGGTGTTTTAATGTAATACTCCAATTTATTCTACGAAAGAAAGCGTTCAAAAGAGAAATTAGACAAAAAAAGGGGGTTTCTGCAGTTTTTCGGCAACTTGGGCCTTGGGCCTTGGCCCAGGAGGCCCATGAGGGGTCGGCCACCAATAAAAGGAAGGGGGAAAACCCTAGATGCACTGTAGCTACAGTGCCGCCGCACTGTAGCACGGCTACTGTAGCACACCTCTCCTCCATGGTGGTGCCCCCCTCCATTGGTGCCTCCCTTCCTCGCCGTCGGTGCTCCCTGCTGCCGATCAAGTGAAGAAAGGAGAGGAGATCAACCGTGGGGAGAGTTCATCATCTTGCTGCGATTCTACAAGGGTAACGTCGCGTGTTCTTCGTTGTTTGATGCGTAGTAGTTGCGGTTGATGTCGTTTGGTAGATTGATTTGCGTCGGTTTAATAGATCGCGTTCTGTCCAGATTATTGCGCGGTCAGTTTCGTGTGTTTAGAGGCCGAATTAGGAGTTTTGGTCTCCTAGAGTTATGTAGATAATGTTCTTAGCTTTCAGTGGCCGCCAAGAACGCCAAAATCCGATTAACGGTTAGAAAGTTATGAATTGTTTAGTGCCGCTGTCTGGTTAATCTGTCAACATCCTGATAGTCTGTAGAAAACTGAGTTAATCTATTAGTTAAAGACGAAATCAGAGGATCGCAATATAACGAATATTGTAGGTAATTGTTTTAGCTTTCCAGAAAGTCCAAGAACTCGTGATTCGGACACTCGTACAGGAAGTTATGGTGTTTTTAGTGCTCTGTCCAGAGAGCCTGACGAGAATTGGATGCTTTAAGAAAACAGGATGGTGCGGGTAGATTATGACCGAATCAGGAAGGCTCAACAACTAGATTTAGTTAGATAATTTAATTATCTTTCCAAAAAGTCTGAGAACGTCCTATTCGGACTTCTGTACCAATAGATATGAATTTTTGAAGTTGACTGTCCGTAGTGGGGGACAGGATGGCCGAAAGGATTTGGGGCTTTGAATCAAACTAGCATGTTGGGTTAGTTTGGGGAGTTTTATTTAATCTAAAGACTTGCCACTGTTGTTTTAGCAATCATTATAATTATTATTCAGGAGGAGGTCGGATTCCAGGGCCGCGCTTTCTGATCATTCTCCGCTTTCTCGGGTTAAGGCAAGTATAATGATGGTTTAAATTTTGTAGCGTGGATTGTTGTTGTTTGTTGGTGTGTAGATGTTTGATCCATGTTATGAGAATTTGTGGACTTGATGATGTTAGTGATATGTTGATATTGTTTATGCTCGATTGCAAGTGAAAGAGTTCATGAGAATTTCGATGCATAGATGTTGTGAATGCACGCTTATTTGTTAAGACATTCACATTTGTGCATCATGCTGATTTATTGAAGTCTTGGTCACGAGATGACCAAGCGCCGAGGTCCCCGTCATGTTGATGACGTGACGGGCTAAAGGTCCCCATACTTGAGGAGTATGGGCACTGGTCCCTGTGTACGCAGGGTACAGGCATGGGTGTGCATTGACGGATGCACACTCCGCATTACCGGTAAAATGCGCAAGAGAAGAGATAAAGAGATTTTTTGATCATATTGCATAGCATGTTTATTCATATGATTGATGGATGAATTTGTGAAGTGATGTTCACTTTTATCCTTGCTGCCATTATTTATATTTCTTGAGTCTTTGAACTCACTCTTGTTGTTGTTTGTTGTTGTGGTTGTTGTTTGTTTTTAGGTACCTACATGAGATCGCATGCATGGGAATAAAGAGGGATTAGTTTTGATGCACATGCACGGTCTATTCACCATGGAAGGAAGAAAGAACATTAAACATTAACTGCTGAATAATTTAAGTGGTATTTGATTATTGTCAATCAGGTTCAATGTGTAATAAAGAATAGAACTTATTTGCTTTGATTCCGTTCTTTATCTAAGTAGTATGGTTATGAGTGCGATGGTGATCATAACCCAGTTTTGCTTATAAATGAACTTATTGCTTATTGGTATTCATGTCAGTTGATTATGCTTGTTGAAACCTTTGATTTACTCAATAAACAAAGGAAGTTCTGTCGAAATTTTGTAAGATGAATGTTAGTTTCCTTATTATGTTATTAGTTTGGTAGCATTCCAGGTCATTGATTGGCTGGGGTGTTACAGTTGGTATCAGAGCGGGCTTTAGGTCCGTGGTTAATAGAAAAATATTAAATTGACACACTGTGCACAGTAGGTGGGGTTGGGAATTACATTGCTTCCGCATTATCTGTTGTTATGTTGCATTTGTTGAGCAATTGTTGAATTGCCTCTGTCCTATCTTTCTTGTCGTTAAGCTATGAAATGATATGCTATGATATTCTATATCTATGAATCTATTCTATGATTACCATGAGATGATCATGTATAATTATATTTGATTATATTGTTTATGCGTGTCGGTAATGGTTGTTAAGAAGTGAAGGCCGTGGTTGTGGCCTTGGACTTTGTCAGGTTTTACCACCGTTCGTGGTAGACGAATAGAGTAGTTACCCCAAATACCATAGTTGCAGGAGTTGAGCGTGAGTTGTTTTAGAAAGTTGTTTTCCTTCTTGACCTCAAATCTTGGCAAATTCTTGTTTTGTGGTGGATGATGATTTTCTCTTGGGTTCGTGGTTCATGGTAATGGTTGTGTTTCAATGGTCTCTAATGGTTCTCTGAAACAAGTATTATTTTTTGACTGTTGAGCTGTTTTTACTACTTGTGATCGTCGTCAATTGGCATTATTGATAATTCCATGGTTGTTCCTTCTTTCTCATTGGAAAAGAATGACTCATTTATTCGTTTGATAGTTTGGGTAATGAGAGTTTGATTGCAAGTTTGTTAACATGAGAAAATTTTGGCTCTATGTATTTCTTTTGGATTATTCCGAGTGATGAAGTTTAATGCATCTCTTTTCTGTTGGAAATTGCTAAAATCCTTTTCTGATGCCTTGTTATGGTTAAATCAGAGATTGTAATCAAATAACTTGATATGGTATGGGTATCAAGTTGAGTCATTGGTATGGTGCATAATTAATATTAATTAGTAACCTTGGAAGTGAAATTGATTAGGATGATGTTGTCTTTTTCTAGTTCTTGATGAATGGTATATATGAGTAGTGATTGAGAGATATCAAGAAGTATGGAACCTTGATGAACTAGTCTGGTCATTAAAACTGTTTAGGTTGTTAAATTTGTTGGGTTCTTTGGTTCCCATGGATTAATTTAATTGTGTGGAAAGGAAAAATTAGAGGGAATACCAGATTTACATATTCCCTAGTATGATTAGTTATTAGAATTGTGTACAATCGGTTGAATGGATTGAATATCGGTGGATCTAGAAATTATGGGAGGAGTTCTATGTAGTTCTTCTATGTAGGATGACGCGATGAATTTGGTTGTAGTGTTGTTGAGACTCTTGATCGATAGAATATTTTAATTCTTTTGAAGTTTTAGTGTATTTTGTTGCCGAAATCCAATGTGAGGAGGAACAGTTGAATATGTGCTTGTTAATATCCATGTGATTTGGGAAGGAAAGTAGGTAGCAACTAGATTTCATAACGGCTTGCTTGATAACAACAAGGGTTGTCGATAATCATGTGTGTTGAAGTTTGATAATGAGCATCGCTAAAAGTTGAACAGATATGATATAATAGGTGGCTTATGCCCACATGATTGTGAAATAATTGGATGAAATTGTGTCCTTGATGAAAGGGTTTTGGTAGGAGCTTTTCAATTGGGTAGTAGACCCCTTCTAAACTTAAGAAGTTGATGTAGTGATGTTGTATGATTTTGGTATACTCTCATTTTGAAGATGGGATGAAAAGGCGTTATGGAACAAATTGGTGAAACTTTGGGGGCTTTCTAATGGAATAGTTGATGATAAATATTCATGTTCAGAGTATATTATTCTTGATGTTAGTAAGATTATCTGCAAGAGATTGTGACTTGTGTGTGGTGATGATTCTTTTAGAAATAAAGAAATTTGATCGTCTTTCGTAACTTGGATTTTGTAGAAGTGTTTCGAGTTTTGCGATGGTGATCAATTGGATCGCTTGAGTTATGTGGTGATTGAGTTGCTTTGAGCAAAGTGACATGCTGAAAGATTTTATTGGTTCTTAAGTTGTTCCTACGATTTGGTCTTGAGAGCTTATCTTGTTTAAGCTGGCAAAGTGATGTAGTAATCACAGAAAATAACCTTCCTTGTTAAAGGAATGAGTCAAGTATAAGTAATTGAGCTTTAAGTCTCGTTTCGCATCTTGAAGTTTATTTGAGAGTGCTTAAACCTTATGCAGTTGTCCCATAAGAGTTTATCAATTTTCAAAGGGCATTACCTTCTTCTCATTTGTGGTTTGGTATTCGCTTTCAGTAGGGCTTGAGCCCTCGACTGTTGACTTTCCCTTATGTTTTCCGAGTACTTTGCCTAAGTGACTATTTTCCTTGGTCTTGTGTTCATCATGCGGTGGCACATGTTTTCCTAGTTGGAAAAAATTTTGATTCCATTCGCTCTTTCTTTTGAGGAAGATTCAACCTATTCGCTCACCCGAGTCTTTTGAGGTGTTGAATAATTGTAGTTGTGAAACGTTGGGTTGTAAGTTATTCGATGAGCATTGGAGGATGAAATAATTTCAGTAATATAGTTATTTGAGAGAAGTCTATCTCAATGGAAGATTGTCTTATGGGGTTAAACTGATTGCATTGTTACAGCTAGTAGAACCTATAGTGATTGTGATCCAAGATCTTTTGTTCACTTCGGTGGAACATTAGAATTACCGAGAGTATGAAAATCCCGATCAATTTTATAGAGTATAGCAATTTGGTAGTACTGCGAGATTGTGAAGGGTTATTCTTAATGATGTGGTTTAATGAGAGTGGGATTACAAGGTAATCGAATCACAATGGAATAATAGAAAATGTTGAGTAATGCCAAGAGTGATTTGGTTTTAAATGAGTAACCTTCTCGAGAGTTATAATATTTGTAAAGGTAAACGGGTCAAGAAAATATTTTCATGATGATGTTAATAAGTGAGTATGTGGGAATTATGGATTTATAGGGATTTAATCTGAGGATTTCTCTATCCTTTATATGAGAAGTTAGTTGCAAGAGTCTTGGAGGTTAAATATGGACTTTGCATTGTTATGCTAGAACTTTGAGTCGCCCAAAGATTATGTGTAGAGGAAGTAGAATAAGGGTGGATTACGAATGTGGGATGATGTTGATAACACCCTTCTGATGTAGTACATGAGAGTGTGTGATGTGGAATCTGAAATGTTTGTCCTCAAAAAAAAAGGTTGAGGTGATATGATCGTGTGAGAGATCTAATTTGGGGATACTTTCTGAGTGCCATCACCAAATGAATTCTATCAAGAAAGGGAATCGCTTAGAGAATGTTTTGTGAAATCATCGAGTCCCTCTTCAAAGGTGTAGACAAGGCGTTTGATTTGGGCTTGGCGTTGAGATCGCCAAGTTAAGAGTAACAAGTTAGTGTGTTGTGCGATGATTGGGATTCCATAGCTTGAGGGAAATTTTGGTCCTAGAAGAGAAACTGTTAAATTGATGCTTCCTCAAGAAGTGAATTGTTTTCCTGATTTTCGTTTAAGTTCTATGTTGTTGACCTTTGTCTTTCGCAAAGTTTAGCTTGGCTTTATATTGGTATGTGTGGTTCTTATCAGTTCAGAAAGAATAAAAGAAATGTTGGATTTGGTTATTCGAGTGATTTCTCCTTTGGCGGATGTGGTGCTTATTTGCAAATTTTCTAATTGGAAGGTGGAAAGATTTTCGTGATAAATCTTCGATTCTGAACTTGACTCTTTTTAGTACCGAGTTGGTAACACTTGGTTGCGATGATAGTCCTTCATTTTCAGTTGGGCTATGTCGGGTAAGAGTGTGTTTAAAGCGAGTTCATTGTGCGCCCTCGTTAAAGGAGGCGATCTTTCTTTGGGTGAAAAAGTCCGCTAATAGGTGGAACAAAAGTTCAGTGTTCTATGCACATGTTGCGTGGTTCGGTACCACTAGGGGTTGCCCCAAGGTACATTGAGTTGTTTTCGCTAGTTGGCAAAACGTTAGGACCGTAGTGAGTCCATGCGCCAAGTACACATCGCCTTGTTTGTCCCAAAGGCTGAGTGAGTACTAGAGAGGTCCGGTTTGAAGTTTCGTGGGAGCCGCGACCTTGAGTAGCATCCCGTGCGTTGTTAGAGAGGTCGAGCGAGTCCGAGGCACAAGTCGTTGGTTTGTGTCAAGGTGCCTTTGTCCCATTAGCTCGAGAGGGAGGCGACTTGGGAATTGGAATCTCGCATGCGCGAGCTTTATCCAAAGTTTTTCACGGCAGGTACATAGTAATGTTAGTAAATCTTTTAGCAGTGGTTTTTTTGGTGTTGAGGTTGAATAGAATTCGGGTCGAATTCTTTTAAGGAGGGTAGAATGTAATACCCCAAAAATTAAATCGGGAGAGAATAATTAAATCGGGAGAGAATAATTAAAATCGGGAGAATATTTCTTTTAGCAAAGCGATTGAACAGGAGAAAGAGGTGTTTTAATGTAATACTCCAATTTATTCTACGAAAGAAAGCGTTCAAAAGAGAAATTAGACAAAAAAAGGGGGTTTCTGCAGTTTTTCGGCAACTTGGGCCTTGGGCCTTGGCCCAGGAGGCCCATGAGGGGTCGGCCACCAATAAAAGGAAGGGGGAAAACCCTAGATGCACTGTAGCTACAGTGCCGCCGCACTGTAGCACGGCTACTGTAGCACACCTCTCCTCCATGGTGGTGCCCCCCTCCATTGGTGCCTCCCTTCCTCGCCGTCGGTGCTCCCTGCTGCCGATCAAGTGAAGAAAGGAGAGGAGATCAACTTCGTGGGGAGAGTTCATCATCTTGCTGCGATTCTACAAGGGTAACGTCGCGTGTTCTTCGTTGTTTGATGCGTAGTAGTTGCGGTTGATGTCGTTTGGTAGATTGATTTGCGTCGGTTTAATAGATCGCGTTCTGTCCAGATTATTGCGCGGTCAGTTTCGTGTGTTTAGAGGCCGAATTAGGAGTTTTGGTCTCCTAGAGTTATGTAGATAATGTTCTTAGCTTTCAGTGGCCGCCAAGAACGCCAAAATCCGATTAACGGTTAGAAAGTTATGAATTGTTTAGTGCCGCTGTCTGGTTAATCTGTCAACATCCTGATAGTCTGTAGAAAACTGAGTTAATCTATTAGTTAAAGACGAAATCAGAGGATCGCAATATAACGAATATTGTAGGTAATTGTTTTAGCTTTCCAGAAAGTCCAAGAACTCGTGATTCGGACACTCGTACAGGAAGTTATGGTGTTTTTAGTGCTCTGTCCAGAGAGCCTGACGAGAATTGGATGCTTTAAGAAAACAGGATGGTGCGGGTAGATTATGACCGAATCAGGAAGGCTCAACAACTAGATTTAGTTAGATAATTTAATTATCTTTCCAAAAAGTCTGAGAACGTCCTATTCGGACTTCTGTACCAATAGATATGAATTTTTGAAGTTGACTGTCCGTAGTGGGGGACAGGATGGCCGAAAGGATTTGGGGCTTTGAATCAAACTAGCATGTTGGGTTAGTTTGGGGGAGTTTTTATTTAATCTAAAGACTTGCCACTGTTGTTTTAGCAATCATTATAATTATTATTCAGGAGGAGGTCGGATTCCAGGGCCGCGCTTTCTGATCATTCTCCGCTTTCTCGGGTTAAGGCAAGTATAATGATGGTTTAAATTTTGTAGCGTGGATTGTTGTTGTTTGTTGGTGTGTAGATGTTTGATCCATGTTATGAGAATTTGTGGACTTGATGATGTTAGTGATATGTTGATATTGTTTATGCTCGATTGCAAGTGAAAGAGTTCATGAGAATTTCGATGCATAGATGTTGTGAATGCACGCTTATTTGTTAAGACATTCACATTTGTGCATCATGCTGATTTATTGAAGTCTTGGTCACGAGATGACCAAGTTGCCGAGGTCCCCGCCATGTTGATGACGTGACGGGTTAAAGGTCCCCATACTTGAGGAGTATGGGCACTGGTCCTGTACTGCAGGGTACAGGCATGGGTGTGCATTGACGGATGCACACTCCGCATTACCGTAAAATGCGCAAGAGAAGAGATAAAGAGATTTTTTGATCATATTGCATAGCATGTTTATTCATATGATTGATGGATGAATTTGTGAAGTGATGTTCACTTTTATCCTTGCTGCCATTATTTATATTTGCTGAGTCTTTGAACTCACTCTTGTTGTTGTTTGTTGTTGTGGTTGTTGTTTGTTTTAGGTACCTACATGAGATCGCATGCATGGGAATAAAGAGGATTAGTTTTGATGCACATGCACGGTCTATTCACCATGGAAGGAAGAAAGAACATTAAACATTAATCGCTGAATAATTTAAGTGGTATTTGATTATTGTCAATCAGGTTCAATGTGTAATAAAGAATAGAACTTATTTGCTTTGATTCCGTTCTTTATCTAAGTAGTATGGTTATGAGTGCGATGGTGATCATAACCCGCTTTTGCTTATAAATGAACTTATTGCTTATTGGTATTCATGTCGCTTGATTATGCTTGTTGAAACCTTTGATTTACTCAATAAACAAAGGAAGTTCTCATTAAATTTTGTAAGATGAATGTTAGTTTCCTTATTATGTTATTAGTTTGGTAGCATTCCAGGTCATTGATTGGTGGGGTGTTACACATACCAAGGCATTCGGTGAAGGCGGGAGGGACCGAGCTGACTCGGCGGTGGGAGCCTACGGCGCGCGGGGTGCCGTGAGTCAATGGTGGCGGAGGCTCGATTTGGCGATCGGGGCAAGTAGAGGCTGTCGTGGTGGTGCTTCCAGAGAAAGTAAATGACCCAAGGTGCTACGGAGAGGAAAGTAAGTTCCCGATCATAATTTCTCTTTTTCTATTTTTACCCTAATTTAAGTTTTGTTTAATTGAATTAAATTTCAGTTTAAGTCTTTCGGATTCTAAATTCACATTTCATTATTTCAAATTTTCCATTCTTTTATTAACATAATTATTATTTGTACTTGGGATAATTCCCTGTTATTAATTTGCATAGCACAAAAGATCCGGAAAATCTGAATAGACTTTCACAAGAAAATTTGAATGCCAACAAGATTCAACAAAAAAGTTTAAAGTTTTTATAATTCGAACATCTGAAATTTGGGATGTTAGATTATGTGTTTTGAAATATTTAAAATTGCAAGGCTGCTAGCAACGTTGTTGTGTGAAATTTTAGTTCTGATTATTCAGCGATATACGTATTCAACCGATTCTATTGTCGCATGAAAATTTTAGTTGATCAGATATTGTCTGAAAATTACAAAATAGCATGAATCTAATGCTGCTACTGTTCCTAGCTGCTGGTTGTATGGAAAGGTGCTGCTCCTACCTAATGCTTCTAGTTGTTGCTGCACCTACGCCACAAAAAATTGAAAGCAAACGCCCACAAAATCAAAGGTTCACTCCATCAACAGAGTAGTTCGAAATGTACTAGTTTCTCATGTTGGAAATACGTATGCATGATTTTTTGTTGTTGAAGTTTGAACTAGATGTGCATGATGACCTGCGTCAGGTTGCTGAAAAGTTGTAGAAGTTTACTAACCATGCACTAAAGCCTATTCAAGATGCACAAGAAGAATGCTGGGAGGAATACAAACAAGTGTAGGTGAGGAAGGCTACAGGTTGATGATAAGCCATTTTCGAAGATACAATGCTACAGAGATAAATAAAGCGACGGGAATTACTGATCACAAGGGTTGGAGAAAATTTGAATCCTGAACATGTAAATTAGAATATTTTAAACCATGTACATGTAAGCTGCGTTTGGATGGGCAACGGGAATGGGAAATGGAAATGTGATGGGATACGATGAAGTGGGTTTGAGACAGGATATGATATTTGAATCCCTATTCCTTGTTTGTCATGTGATAGGATTGGGATAGGATTGTGCACGGTGCATATAATCTTATTCACCAAAATGCTCTCATTAAAAAAGAAAGCGTAATCCTGTATACTCATATCCCAGCCCACCCACAAAAACAGTGGGATACGTGTTCCCGAATTTTTTAAGAAATAATCTATATTTTATTTGAAATAACATAAATATATCCGTGAATATTTTTTACAGAAATGGGCTCCAGTTGCGAACCTTCGAGGATTAGAACCTATCATCCAACGATCGTATGCGACACACAAGCAATCCGCTGGCTGTTGGGTGAAATAATTGCAATCACCAAATCACCAGCGCATCGCCTTCAATTGCCCATCGGTTAGGCGACTACGCCCAATCGTCGAAGGATTGAACTATTGGATGCGCATATAAAAACACTGCATGACCGAGCGGGCGCTTGGCCGCGCGGTGAACGAACAGAGAACACAGGGGAAAGAAGAGAAGAGGAGAGGAGAGGAGAGCGAGAGCGAGAGGAAGAATGAGAGGTTTTACGGCCCACGGATAGCTTTCGCGTGGTGCGGCCATTGGATGGTAGGTTTCAGTCGCCATTCTATTTCTGTAAAAAAATGTTCGCATGGGTATATTACTATTATTTTGAATAAAATATGGATAATTTATACAAAAAATCATAGGCTCCCCATATCCCATTTCCATTTCCTCCTCTTACGCTAATCGCAGTGGTTGTGTTCATGCTATCTGTACGTTGCAATCAAATTGCACCTAAGTGAGTTTGGTTTGCTTTCCTTTGTTCGGAAATCATTTGTGCAATGAATTAGCGATGGAGATATAGCTCGAACACTTGTCTTGAAATGATGCTCTCGTCCATAATATTATTGTGCAGTATTTATGGATTGTTGCAATGCAGTATTTATGGATGGATGCAATGCTCCAGATTTATGGAATGGTGTGTGCTCAGTATTATTCAGGATGTCTTGACACTTAGAATTGTATCAGGTTGGAACATACCACCAGTGCACTCATGCTCCAGTTTGAGACACTTCAAATTGTTCGTCTGTCAGTGTGAGTACTTATGCTCCAATTTGAGACAAATAGTAGAAGATGCTAAGCCATTTCATTTGTTCATTTGTGATTTGTCCCAGCCTTTCAGTAGCAAATAGCAATAGCAGCAACTACCTAGCAGCAGCAGTAGCCTTTCGTTCACAAAACAGCAATCAGGAACCATGGCAATCTATCACAAGCACTCACAGATATACAAAGACGATCAATCATGGCATGATGTACTCATGTTTCATACTAATCAGGAACCATGGCAATCTATCACAAGCACTCACAGATGTACAAAGATGACCAATCGTGGAACAATGTACTCATGTTTCATACTTCAATTCAATGAGAACTAGGAGCCTAAGAATCCAAAGCTCATATTGCTCATGTTTTGGATAAGATTTTCAAGTCCAATCTGGATTTTTCCTCAAGCCCAATCAAAATCAAAATCGGAATCAACTCAGAATTTAATTCGAATTCAATTCAGGACAGCCCACAAGGCCCATAATAAAAATGTCATCACTTTCACAAACGAGATCCGATTCAGGTGTTGTATTTGTTAGAAAGCTTATTCACAAACACAATGGATATGGTGCCAACCGCAGAAACCTTGTGGTCAAGCTGCTATGACCGAAATAATATGACGGCTGTAAATTTAGGTTTCCTTTTATGTGAGTTTGAGTCCAATATATAGAGATGTGTTGGTGTTGGATTGATACCTTGTGGCCGACCCTAGAGGGTCATATGTACTCATGTATTCATGTCTTTTGGTTTAGTCCACGTTTAATCAAGGAAATAGCAGATTGCTTCATTGTATGTTCTAGGTTGCACACAGCCGCCATACTCCTTAGAATTGGGTATTCTCTATCCCTTAGTACTTGCTCTTCCTTCGCAATTATAGGATCAAGTCTTCCACTTTCTCATGGTCAGTGAAAGAAACATCAAGCATGTGGTTGAGTGAGTTCATACGTTGCAAGTCGTTGCACAAGCAGCGATTGGCCACACCAATTATCGTGGTTGCATGAGTTATCCATGGTTCTACATCGAGAAGATTGGGCACCCGCATCATGTCCCCTATTTTGAGATTCGCTCATATTCGTTATTGCCTTGCATCAAGTTTCATCCAGGTTGGCTTTCATTCAGGTTTACCTAATGTCAATTTTGTTGATTTGCTAGAAAAGCGGCTGGGTGTACACTATCAAAAGCACCTCTATAGGGTGCAGTGCTACTATCAGGAATTTTCAATGGCAACATTACGGGTGCAATATTTTTTACAGGAATGTAGAGTTTTGTCACGAAATAATATTTACAAAAAAATCATCAAAGGCTTAGGGGCTGCTCATTTGAGTTTTTGTGGCTTATGGTTTATTTTACATCAGTAGTGACTTATTTTGCAATCAGTAGTCTGCTGATGGTTTTTGATGTAATTAAATTTAAAAATTAAAAAAGGTTAGCACATCACAGACAATGCAAACAAATATAGAAAAATAAAAACAAAAGAACCAAAAGCTAAAAAAATTAAGGAATCATGAGCTATAAACTAAAACCAGAAATTGAAGTCGAAACGAGGAGCCTAACATACTTAAAAAGAGTGTGCACTACTAACAAAAGTATATATGGCTCTTATATATGTTGTCACACCGGCTATGTTTGTATGTGACCAGCCGCATTTTATTTTCTCAGTGTTTTTGTAAGGCTGTATTTGGTCGCACGTAACACACTCCGGTGATTTTTTTCCTTCGTAATAAAAAACAAAAGAAATATTGCACACACTTCTTTCAAAAAGCAATGATTTGTGCGGAGTTATTTCAATCCCCATTTTTTTTCAACCTTTCCTTTGCGTACATGGCTATTGTATCTAACTATGGGTGTTAACGAATCGTATATGAATCAGATAGTGGTCTTTTCACATTCGTATTCATATTTTATACATAATATGGATACGAAGTTGAATATGCTCAAATGTGAATAAGATTTGAATGTTGTAATGAATACGAATACTTACTCAATTCAGTTGAATTCATCCAAACAAGTTATATAAAACTTATGTACTGGCAAGATATTGAGGAAATTTTAACTTAGTCACAGCAATTAATCATTGCAGCACAGTGATTGATCTAAAACAAGACATAAATTCACATTAAATTTTTAAAAGATGCCCAAGTTGTTAGACATTTAAAAGAACATTTATTGGCGAACTTGCACAAAATTTAACCGATGTGTTTAAAAAAACATATATCAGCAGCAAACTTGCACAAAATTTAACCAAACCCTGGAGGCCCTTGTCGCACACGTCAAGAGTCCGGGTGCGCATCCGTGGTCTGATGACCTTATAGCTGCTGTTGGTGATAGCCTTGACCGGAAGAACTGCAGCCGGTCGGAAATGTACGAGAAGGTGCGAAGGCCGCTATGAGATCACTGCCAAGAAAGTAGCGAGCTCTCGATGTACAAGCTCTCCGAGGCCGTCTGGGGACTGGGGAGAGAATGCAAAGGAGCTTGCCTCCGCCTCCACATCTCAAAATAAATGGTGGTGCTCTGTCAAAGAGTAACAAGGGGCAGACTACCACCAATGAAACTGGTGCTGCTCTGACAGGGAGTAAGAAAGGGCAGGCCACCAAGGAGAAAGTAGACGGAGATGCAAAGAGCAAGTCGTCAAAGGAGGCTACCTACTACTGCTACTCCAGCTGTGCATGTTAATCATTGTTGGCTCGCTGGGCACGGTGGATTTGTGCTCACACTCGCATTACCAAATCAGAAACACAAACTCAATATCACTATGCTCACGAGGATGCCCTTGCCACTGTTAGAGGAAACAACGAAGAAAATTAGGGCGCTTTCTACGTTTTTGGGTTATAGACAAGAAGGCTTGATGGAGATTGTGTGCATATATATTATCTAAGTTGGGATAGTATATGTTGCACATATCTACCCCCAGTCGTTTGCCTGTGATTATGGTCTTACTTTTGCTTTCATTTCCGCCGCTATTATGTGATGTAGTCATTTGGCCTGTTCGGCCCTATTGTAAACTGCCACCTAATGTAGTGTAATTTGACTCTGACCTGTTATAATATGTTATTATGCGATGTATGAGTTGATACAGCGAAGTACATGTGTGCACTATCTACTGATTCAGGGAATAGTGCAGTGAAACACAGTAAATTCTGGATTGAAAAATCCGGATCTGACATCACCAGACTTGCAAGTTCGGTCTGAGCACAGAGGATTATAAGCTGCTCAACTTAGCGCCTTGATTTGATACGTGAAATCGGGTTGTGACGTTCAGTACAAAGGTGCGTTCTGAACCTCTTAAACCAAGTTGTTGCAGCAACTCTAGAAGTTCTAGTGCATACATACTTGACATACAAATGAATGAATGATGAGTCCCAAATAACATTTGCATACCTAATTTGTAATTTTGATTTGTTCGCCTTGTTGGGTTGAGGATCATAAGCAGCCTAAGATTAGTTTGCTATCTGCTTCAAAGTGTGAACCAACTCAAGTTTATAGTTGAATGTTATGCAATTTTGGTCTACCACCATTAACAGGACAGAGATGTGGCCTTGGCCTCTTATTGAACGAAATAATTAGAGCTGTTTTTGCAAGCGCCAGTAAATCTGGGTTTTTTTTGTTTTGCAAATGATGATCCCAGATGAGCATGTGCATGTGAATTTTGGACACATCTGGCCCCCAAGACATCCGAAATTCCAAAAGTAGCCCCCCAACGCAAAAAATTCCGCATTTGGCCCCCGCCTAACCGTGCGATCGCTGTGTTGCGCCACGTGTCCCGGTCGTGCGGTGTGGTACCGCACGATCGCGATCAGACACGAAGTCGTGCGGTACCACACCGCATGACCTCCCTGCCGACCGCGCCGTCCCGCTCCGCACGTGTCCCGACCGCACGACTGATCCCCGACCGCACGACTGATTCCCCGAGCGCGCGTTCACACTGTAGACCGACCATTCGGGTTTGGGCTGTTGTTAGGGTTTGAAATTTCCGTGGTTTTTCTAAGTTTTTTTCAATTTTGTAGTTGTAATCTGGGAAAGAATCTGATGAAGTTCTAATAAAAGTTTATGTTCATTGTAAATTGTAGATGCATAAAAAATTTTGCTAATTTTTTTTAGGAACGATTGAGCATAGAAATATCAACACATACAGTAGTAAGTGACTTTTAGGGTTTGGTCTGTTTTTAGGTTTGCAATCCCTTTTTGTAAGTTTTGGCAATTTTGTAGTCGTAATCTGGGAAAGAATCGATGAAGTCGTAATAAAAGTTTATGTTCATTGTAAGTTGTAGATGCATAAAAATTTTGCTAAATTTTTTTAGGAACGATTGAGCGTAGAAAGATCGATACATACAGAGTAAGTGAATTTTAGGGTTTGGAATCCCTTTTTTTGTAAGTTTTGGGAAAATTTTTTTGTAGTTGTAACCTGGGAAAGAATTTGATGAAGTCGTAATAAAAGTTTATGTTCATTGTAAGTTGTAGATGCATAAAAAATTTTGCTAAATTTTTTATAGGACCGATTGAGCGTAGAACGATCGATATATACAGTGGTAAGTGATATTTCAATGTTATTGAGAATTCGTGTATGGTGAGAACCGGTATGTTAATATTGTTAAATGAGTTGCTACATGAATCATGGAATGCGAAAAGACGAGATAATAAACTTCATAATACAGTTGGGAGTAACATGCTGCGTAGATTTTTATTACATGCATAACATATAGTATGACATGCGACTAATCTACCCAATCTGCAGCACGACCTATTGTGTGGATCGGGCCACTTTCCTTCCTTGCCCGCTCGGCGTTGAACTCCTCTGCGGCCTCTTTTGCCTTAGCCACCATTTCCCTCTTTCTCTCGCGGTCCCTCTCGCGAGCCTCCCGCTTCCTACGCGTGCACGCTTCGAGATGAGCTTGCGTCTCGCGTTGTATATGCAGGGTGTGCTCGTTCTTGCGGCGCTCCTCCTCCAGCAGCTCTTTGTCCCGTGTGACATTCCACTCCTCGAAGTCGAGGGTCCATTGGTCCGCAGGGTGGATCTCAAGATCGATCCATTTGCAGTAGCCACATAGGGGCTCCAGAGACTGTAAATACAGGGGAGAGTGCAACGCGGCGGCTCATTGCGGGAGCTGACCTTGTAGCCGCAGCAGCCCTTGTTTGTTCCTCGCGAGCCGCTGTAGCCCTTGCTATCTTGTGGGTCTCCTCCCATTATGCCTTCTTGGGCCTCCTCCTATTCTTCCTAATTTTCTCATTTATGTTGTCCGCGAATTTCTGCCATTCCTTTAGATGCTTGTTGTTCATCTCGATGTGGAGAAGGAAGGTATGATGTAGTGTTAGATTGTGTAGTGTTCTCTTGCGGATGCATTGCAGCTCGCTTTATAAGCTAAAGGGTAGGCATGTGATTTATTTTTGGTCGCCGCGCAATGCTGCCCTCTTTTGTCATGTCACCGCAAAGGTCCTCTCTTTGTCATGTTTCGCACAAAGCTGGCCTCTTTTGTCATGTCACCGTAAAGCTGCTGTCTTTTGTCATCTCACCGAGCAAAGCTACCCCATTATGTTAGGTCATCGCGCAAAGTCGTTGTCTTTTGTCATCTAATCGAGCAAAGCTGCCCGCTTTGTCATTTCACCGGGCAAAGCCGCCTGCTTGATCATGTCCCCGCAAAGCCGCACTCTTTTGTCATGTCACCGGGCAAAGCTAGTCTCTTTTGTCATGTCACCGAGCAAAACTGCCCGCTTTGTCATTTCACCGCGCAAAGCCGCATATTTTGTCATCTTACCGAGCAAAGCTGCTCTGTATTGTCACGCCTCTCGCAAAGCTGCCTGTATTGTCACGCCTCGCGCAAAGCTGCCCCTTTGTCGCGTCTCTACACGTAATCGCCCTATTTTTGTTTTTGGTCACCGCAGAAGCTGCCCGCTTTGGTATAAATAGCACGGTTAGGGTCCCATGACATTGTACGAGAGACCCTCAGAATCGAACAAAGAAGTACCTTCTCTTTCGTGGTGAAACATACTATGTCGGAAGCTGAGGGGCCAGTCAGATTTGGGTCATCGAAGAAATACCTTCCCTTCCAAAGGAGGGAGATGTTCGGTCCACGGTACCGATTGATACCAAGCCGGCGTGCTCAACCAACGTGGCCGAAATGCAAACACAATGAGTACGCGGTCGTCCAGATCGTGGATGGCCTGTTCGATGGCGGGCGACATTTCTTCCGATGCCCATGCTCGGGGTACAAATTACTAATAGTACATTTTTGTTATTGCTTATGGACCCTTCGTGTTTACCGTCCTTTCTCGCAGATGGCAAAATGCGACTTCTCCCACTGAATCGACCCTCCTCATGAACGGTATATTGTCTGTTATGTGGATACATTATGGGAGCGAATATTGGAGTTGGAGGACCGAATCGAGACTCTCAATGAGGAGAACAAGGACTTCCGCCAACAGATGCAACGCGGAGGGGCAACGAGGAGGTTGTGAACATAGGAAGCTCTTATGATCCCACATGTTGCTGCACGAACCCGAGCTGCATATGTGCGTGCCACTACCACGACGGCCAGCCACGTTTGAGGCGGCCCCCTCAGCAATACTCCATGTGGGTGCCACGAGGCTCTTTGGGCATACAGGCAACGAGGGTTATGGTTGTGTTGTATTTTAGTTCTTGTGTTTGTTGTTGTGTTGATGTTGTGGCGCTACGAATGCTATTTTGATTTAAATTCTCGGTTGTAGTACTTTCCATATATTCTGTATGTGCAGTGTATGTGTTGTTTCGTGTTGTCAGTGCGTGACGCCTTCATATTCTGTGGCCTCTTTCCATATCGAAATAATGTGCAATGTTATTAAGCATGTCATGGATTGGTTGTTATCTTCGTGCAGTTGTTATCACGAGGCACAAAAAAATCGCAATACTAAGCAAATACAAGTAGTAAGTTGTCATCTCACTGAGCAAAGCTACCCCGTTTTGTCATGTCACTGGGCAAAGCTGACCTCTTTTGTCATGTCACCGAGCAAAGCCGCCCGCTTAGTCATGTCACTTTGCAAAGCTGGCCTCTTTGTCATGTCACTACGCAGCTGGCCTCTTTTGTCATGTCACTACGCAAAGCTGGCCCGCTTTGTCATGTCATTGCGTGACCTCGCCTTATTCTCGTGGTCTTTGTGACTAAGGCTGCCCCTCACACCTATAAAAGGGAGCCATTCCTCACCTAGTCTCTTGCATTGTTATCACTCACCTCATGAATTAGTTGTTCCCAATCTATGTAGTTTTCTATCGTGCTAACTCCCCTCGACTAGGCAATGAGTCATCTCAGCACCTCTTCACATACACCCACGGTGATTTGCCCGAAATGCAACACGGTTGTTAGACGTAAGACCTCACAGACGGCCGCGAATCCTGGGCGGCACTACTACAAGTGCCCCTATCACTCGGTGAGTAAGATTGTTTTGGGTTCATTCAAATCGTGGTGGTATGTTTAAAAATCTTCTTCTCATAGAATCGCAGGAAGCCCCTGTTGGTTGCTGATTCTCTGTGTGGGAGGATGAAATGGGCACTAGGAAGACATTGTTCGCCATGAGAGAGTTGTCGTGGGGGGTTGCGACCCCGTAGGGATGCAACATCGAATCGATAGACTGGAGTGGAAGATAAATTTAATGTTGTGTGCTATTTTCTTTCTTGTGTTTATTGTTATCGCAAGTTGTAGTGGTGGAGGTTATTCTCGTCTATGTTGGTAATGTTTCATGCTCTGTTCTATGTTGTGTTTATTATTATCATCTGTTGTAGTGCCGAGGGTTGATGTATGTATGTGCGAAGCAAATCAGAATAAATAATTTGCACAATATTGCATAAATAATTGCAGGAAACCATGCGACGTTATGCAATCTAAATTACAAAAACTCATTGTGAACCCTCTCGCCGCCGTCTCCTGACAGCGTATGTGATCCTCCGACAAGGTGAACTGGTAGGCGAGTGCGGTGCATCTCGAAGGTCATACTACGATGCTGCGTGGTCCCGCGTGACGCTGCGTGGGGATTGCGTTGGCGGCCGAAAATAGAGCTCACCATTCGGTCGACGAGGGTCTATGGGCTCTGAGATGGTACAGTGAATTAGGACATGGGCAGCGATGTTTGTAATGAATCTTAATATCACAAGGCATTTACCGGTACTCTAAAAGGGGGCTGCGTTCCATTCTCGCAACGTTCGCAATGCGCATGCAAGCCTACATTGCGGTCGGAGATGACGCACACTTCAAAGTGATCTTGCACTATGGCATGCTTAACATTGGCAAGGAACCAAAGCCACTATCCGCATTCTCATTCTCCACAATTGCAAATGCCATCGAGTAATCGGTCATTAGCATCACCGCAATCGCGTGAGGATAGTACCCTTGTACTTGCCGGATAGGAACGCCCCATCTATGGTTAGCATTGGGCGGCACTACCGAACCCTTGTATCGCTCGATGGAAGGCCCAGAATACTCTGTCAAGAATGAAACAATTCGGGCCCTTCGTAGGATGAACCCTCTCCTGCTTGTTTATGTATGTGCCTAGGTTTGATTGTGCAATTTGCTGCAGCATTCTTGGGACCAGGTCGTACGCCTCCTCGTATGTTCCATACATACGGTGCAAGACTTTCGCCGCCCGCCATACCTTCTTGTAGCTCACTTCGAAGCCCACCATGTTTGCTACTTCTGCCATTAGAACCTTCGAGGAAATGGACACATCCGCCTAGATGAGGTGGCTGACTAGCTCCGCAACATACGATGATGTCATGTTACGGTGCCTATGTACTGGCCCCGCAAGCTCGCAACTGTGATCTTGCAGCACCGTTATCCGGAACTTCGTGCCAACCCCCTTGTACCGCTGTGCACGAACTTTACCAGGACAGGACCCGTCGATACACTTCACAATGTACGTGTCCGGGTTTGACCTGTGCACCCGATACGTCCGGCTTATGTTGACAGCATGTCTAGCAATAGCCTGCTAGACAGCACTCTTATTATGGAAGCACTACCCCAAAATGAGTGCGGCCTTGCTGAACCCCCATTCTCCCTCCTCTGCCTGTGGCAGAACTAGGGTTGCCGTTGCATTGTCGTCCAGTCTGGACGACACGTACGCACCGTCCGTAGTCACAACACGACCTACCACCCCTCCAGCTTGCAGCCGCCATCCTCGCCCTCCGTAATCGCTCGCTTCCACCTCCTCGCCCTCCTCGCTGCCCACTTCTTCCACCGGTCCCCAAGGTACTCATGACAATCAATACGGGTGGCCCACCACCTCTCGCCCACACCTTCGTTAGCCTGGAAATTCTCCGCACGCCTCCGAGGTCTTCATCACCCACTTCTCGCCCACATTTTCTCTCGCAGGAGCGTCTTCATGACCGCCGGAGATGAACCCAGGCACTACATCTCCACCAGCGGCATCACAACCAACCATGGCGGATGATTCTGCCCTCTCCATGAACTCGACATACACCATTGGCCTGGCATATATCGCAGCATCAGGGTTGCACACGACCTCCATGTAGTTCGCCCATGAGGCGTCATTGGTCACCTTCAGAAGTTGCCATATGCTCTCCCTTCCATCACCCACCATTGAGGCATAGACTGCCTCGATCCGTAACTTCTTCCTTGCGGTGTGTCGTTCGAACACCGAACGGACACACCTCCGTAGCTTATACAAGCTCATGGCGTTCAGACCGGGTGCCCGGATCACAATCCGGTCGCAATTTGATAGGTCCGCCCCATATGGCCCATCGCGTACGATACCACTCCCATAAAACATGAACAAGTCTTGAATGTCAGCCATTGCGTACCTAACATAAGTGCATAATCAACCGTTTTAGTACACAGCATGTAACAATCGTACCATCAAACACCCACTACCCCATTGTAACATTAACATTTTCGATTAGTATTTGTTTTGTATTTCTAAATCTACAATTTATTTCTAACTATTTTACTTTCAAATTGTAACATACATCAAATTACATATTCATTTCATTTTTATTTCCATCAAATGACCTTCATACTACGGTCATTCACTAAGCCTACTAATTATACAAATTGTCTCTAATCTAACTACTGTTGCTAGCACCTACAAATGCTCCAACATAAATATTTACTTTTTCAACACCTATACATGTAAGCACATATGTTCACCAATAACTAACTACATTACAATACGTAACTTCAACATAAATGTAGAACATTATTTACACTACAATCTTTTCTAACTTTTATTTAATATAGTCTTTATGTAATTGTACTATAACTTTGTATTACTGTTATTATATTTTAATTCTAATCTACCAAATTTATTTCTAATTTATTTTTACCACCTACTGCTCTGTATGTAGTTCTTCCTAAGCGCACTAATCATATGTTTCTAATCCTCCTATTGTTATCACCTACAAATGCTCTAACATAAATATGTATTTTCTCAACGTCTACACACTACAAGTTCATATTTTCCACCTAAAATGAAACTACATTACAGTACGTATGTTCACAAAAAAAGGAATACACTACATACACTACAATACATCATGCCCAACATATGGAAGATTTGCTATACATACATAGCATATCAAAGATTGACATAAAATAACAAGAACACAAGATGGTTTGCTTAATTATAGCCTAATGACACACATAAAATTATAGTTGCACGAGCACAAAACTTATCTCTTCTTGAAGCTCACGAGACGATCTACAACTTTTGTACTTGCCAAATCCGCTGATTCCAAAAGAAAACAACTCAAATCTTCCTACTTTCACTCCTCAATTTCCTTCACAGCCTACCTCGCTCTCGCTCGGTCTTCACTCCGAATGCAAATGAGCTTCCTGTACCATATGCATCTGTTGTTCGAGCCATTTAAATGCGCATTCATCAGTTATGCGGAGGGACCATGCAACCGGGATGTAGACGTGTGGCGAGCGGCTGTGAAAAGAGGCCAGCCCATGATGCTTTCGGCGAAAGGATTAGACGTGCGGTCGGAGAGGGAATCACGCGGTCGGCAGACGTGCTCGGGAGCGGGGTCATACGGTCGGCATCCGAGACGAGCGGTCGGGAGAGGAAAAGCGCAGTCGGGAGACGAATGGCGCGATCGGCAGGGAGGTCGTGCGGTGTGGTACCGCACGACCCGTGTACAGATCGCGGTCGCGGGTACCACACCGCACGACCGGGACACGTGGCGCAACGTGGCGATCGTGCGGTTGGGCGGGGGCCAAATGCGGAATTTTTTTGTGTTGGGGGCTACTTTTGGAATTTCGGGTGTCTTGGGGGCCAGATGTGTCCAAAATTCTGTGCATGCTTACTTAGATCTTTGTTTTGTGTGCACCCTAGACAATGCATAGTCCCCTTCCAACTGTATTTTTATGTGAAATAAATGTGCTTACTGGGTATCCTTTTCTACATTACATTTCAATATTTAGTGCAATTTATGATGTTTGATTGCGGATGTACTTACGGTTCTGTTCACTGTTCATAACCAGATGGCTGGATAGAAGATTCAAGCTGCAAAGGGTGATCGGATATGGAACTAAGGGTTGATATGTGACGCCTTTAACTGCCGGTTGTATGTCAATAGTTGTCAGCTGTTGGTCTGATCTTTTCGGCTTTTTAGCCGGCTTTTGGTTTTGGGTTCTATCAGCCGGTTCTATTCATCAGACCTACCAATCACAGCCTAAAAGAAAGGGTGTTATCCTGTTGATGATTGTTGGTGGTCAGATGATTATATTTATTTTTGTGTTATTATTGCTTGATCTTATGACTCAGTCAAACAAGGGTACCTATGATAGCATTTGGCTTTAGCAGGTGTGCTTTTTAAAAAATATTTAAGGTGTTTGTCAACTTTGAAATTAAATGCCCACGCTTGTTCTGTAGATGTGGACTAGATTAGGTGATTTACATATAGCAGGCCTAACCGCAACCCCAATTTTCATCTTGGCGGAACAAGACGTTGGAGGAGCTGCTCATCTTCACGCGCGGTGGCCTCGCCGATGGACGCCCTCCTGAACGGCCCGCTCGGCCTCGTCTTCGTCACGGTCTACCGGCGGATGCTCCACGTGGACGACCGCCGTCCGGAGGGAGTTCTCGCAGATCTACCACCACTTGTCGAGGCACACCACTTGTCGAGGCAGAGGAGAGGAAGAGGTCTCACGAGAGGCCTCATCCAGGCAGCGCTCCTCAGCTGACGAGGAGGGCCAGTCTGGGAAGGATGACGACTCCGATGGTGACCCTAGTGAAAACCGGTTTTAAAATTTTACTGGGGGATTGATAGCACCAGTATGACCGATAATTGAAAAATTTTCAAATCAAAAGTTGAATAAAAAATGGCCGAAAATCGGTTGAAGAATATCGGACAAAATTTTTAAAACAAGTTTTGTTAAAATTTTTTTCTATGTTTGATAAAATTCATGCAAAACAAAATTTTCAAAAACGGTTTAAAACCGATGATAGGCCAAAATCGGCCAATTTATGAGAACCATTTTATTTTTAGTGTCAAGATTATACTCGTGGGCTTTTAGAATAGTTTCCACCATACTTTCTCTCATGTCACTTTTAACTATCTTGTCTAACATTTGGTTTGGGTTCAATCCGATTTATATTTTATGCACTTTTGATTTCTGAAATTACTTTTAAATCTATTATTTATTATTTTATTTTAAATTATCATGCATACTAATTTTTTACAAAACTTTGTACTTGGTAGTTATGGACCAATTTGAATAAATCTCTCTTTGATAATTTGAATGTCATGCTTCCATTGCCACTAGAAGATGTCAAATTAACTAGTGATGCAACACTAGTATCCATTTAGGTTGTATATCTAGTATGCTTAGCCATACTTGTTGTTACGTTGGGTTCATCATCATATGTTAATCTATTAATTAATTTTGACTTAATAAGATATTGAATTGTGGATGTAGGCACACTTATAAAATTTGTGTGTCATGACCTGAGTAATGTCATTGGTGTTAATTAAACAAAATAGGTTTCACTTAGACGAGTGATCGTGCAGTAAAGTGGGTGTCGTAGCATATTAGGATGTGGATGTCTCGCTTAGTTAATGATTAAGGATTTAACTTTGTGAGTCATTGATCTGAGTATAATCATATGACCACATGTTCAGTAATTGATAGACCTAACAAACTAATATATGATAATTCAACTTTAATTCTGCCAATGAGATGAATGTTGATGTGGTCACAGCCATTGATTCACATTGGTGCAAGAGGGAGTTTCTGACTTGGGTAGATTTAATTTAACCCATTCTGCTGTGGAATCTTAGTGGGCGAAATCAGGTTGAGGTTGACCATTATAAAGGCCTTATCATGATCTCTCTGTAGCACGTCAAAAGAAGTGTGTTAATCTAGAGGCAATATGAGATGAACATGTCTTATGGGTAAAGTTGTGCAATCTCTATAGATTGTAAAACTATTCGAATAGTCATGTCCCCGGTTATAGACAATGGTCAATGATTTCACATGAGGGGTAGAATTTTATAAAACCTTGGTTGGGTTTGTTGGGAAGTGAATGACAGTTCACTTATGGTTTAGGGAAGTGAACGACAGTTAATTTGTGATTTATTCAATTCGTTTGACTTAATTACTTATTACTTGTTTTCAAAGTTTTCTTTCCATATATATATATATTGTATTTACTCTAAATTATTGTTTTTTGCAAAATAACCACTAAGCCATCATTTGGTAAGACTTGTATCATTATATATTGCATCTTGTTACAAACGACTTGCTGAGTACTCTATATACTCATGGCTATGTCCTTTGCTGCTCAGTTATTGAAGGAGAACCATTTCAAATAGAGGTAATAGAGGAGTGTGGTCTACATGGATTACGACTTTGCTCCTCAGTCGATTGTGTGTGGGCATGTTGAATGGCCACTGTGTTATCTTTATTTTCCACTTTAGTTTTGTTAAGCCGTTCTGGCTATTAATTGTAAACTTTGCCATAATATCGCTACTCTAATAATTAATAATATTTGAGTCTTTCGCAGTTATTCACAATTATGCTTGATATATCATCAATGTTGCAACTGTGTGTACTAGCGTGATCCTAGACCAATGCAGAAATTATAGGAGAGTCTGGATTTGCATATTCGGGTCTCGACAAGGATGTCCCACCGAGGCGATGCCTATGAGGTGGACGGCGAAGTCCTGCGCTGGAGCCGTGTCGTCCCGCCGAGGCGATGCCTACAAGGCAGACGGCGCAGTCGAGCGCCGAAGACGTGCCGCCCCGCTGAGGCGATGCCTACAAGGCGGGCGACAAAGTCCTGCGCCGAAGTCGTGTCGTCCCGCCGAGGCGATGCCTATGAGGCAGACGGTGGAGTCGAGCGCCGAAGACGTGCCATCCTGCCAAGGCGATGCCTACAAGGTGGGTGGCGAAGTCCTGCGCCAGAGCCGTGTCGTTCCGCCGAGACGATGCCTACGAGGCGGATGGCGGAGTCGAGCGCCGGAGCCGTGCCATCCCATCGAGGCGATGCCTACGAGGCGAACGGCGGAGTTGAGCACCGAAGACGTGCCGTCCCGCCGAGGTGATGCCTACAAGGCGGACGGCGAAGTCCTGCGCTGGAGTCGTGCTGTCCCACCGAGGCGATGCCTACGAGGTGGACGGCGAAGTCAAGCGCTGAGTACGGGTGCGAGCGAAGGCAGGGAGGCAGAGCCGCCATTCCCCTACCTTCAAAAACTCGTGCCAGCGAAGGGCGGGCGCGAACGGCGTAGGCCGAGGCTGCTACGCGTGCGGAGGCAGGGTGGCGGAACCGTCCCCTACCCTCAAAAACTCCCGCCCGCGGACGGCGAGAGCGAGCGGCGTAGGCCGAGGGTGCTACGTGCGTGGAGGCAGGGAGGCAGAGCCGCCATTCCCCTACCTTCAAAAACTCGCGCTCGGGTGCGAATGGTGTAGGCAAAGGGCGCTACGCGCGCGAAGGTAGGGTGGCGGAGCCGCCGTTCCCCTACCTTCAAAAACTCGCACCGCAGAGGGTTGGCGCGAATGGCGTAGGCCGAGGGCGCTACGCACGCAGAGGTAGGGAGGCGGAGTAGCCGTTCTGCTACCTTCAAAAACTCGCGCCCGCGGAGGGTGGGCGCGAACGGCGTAGGCCGAGGACACTACGCGCGCGGAGGCAGGGAGGCGGAACCACTGTTCCCCTACCTTCAAAAACTCGCACCCACGGAGGGCGGGCACGAACAACGTAGGACGAGGGCGCTACGAGCGTGGAGGCAGGGAGGCGGAGCCGCCGTTCCCCTACCTTCAAAAACTCGCGCTCGCGGAGGGCGGGCACGACCGGCGTAGGCCGAGGGCGCTACGTGCATGGAGGCAGGGAGGCAGAGCCGTCATTCCCCTACCTTCAAAAACTCACACCCGCGGATGGCGAGCGCGACCGGCGTAGGCTGAGGGCGCTACGCGCGCAGAGGCAGGGAAGCGGAGCCGTCGTTCCCCAACCTTCAAAAACTCACGCCCGCGGAGGGTGGGCGCGAACGACGTATGCCAAGGGCGCTACGCACCAGAGGCAGGGAGGCGGAGCCGCCGTTCCCTTACCTTCAAAAACTCGCGCCCACGGAGGGCGGGTGCGAACAGCGTAGGCCGAGGGCGCTACGCGCGCGCAGTCAGGGAGGCGGATCCCCGTTCCCCTACCTTCAAAACATCACGCCAGCAGTGGGTGGGCGCAAACAGCGTAGGCCGAGGGCGCTACGCGCGCGGAGGTGCATAGGCGGAACCGTCGTTCCCCTACCTTCAAAAACTCGCGCCCGCGGAGGGCGGGCGCGAACGGCGTAGGCCGAGGGCGCTACACACGTGGAGGCTGGGAGGCGGAGCCGCCGTTCCCCTACCTTCAAAAACTCGCGCCCGTGGAGGGAGGGAGCGCGAGTTTTTGAAGGTAGGGGAACGGCGTAGGCCGAGGGTGCTACACGCACGGAGCCAGGGAGGCAGAGCCGCCGTTCCCCTACCTTCAAAAACCCACGCCCGCAGAGGGCGGGCACGAATGGTGTAGGCCGAGGGCGCTACACGCGCGGAGGCAGGGAGGCGGAGCCGCCGTTCCGCTACCTTCAAAAACTCGTGCCCGCGGAGGGCGGGAACGAGCGGCG
Organism: Dendrocalamus sinicus; assembly: GCA_036346575.1. Taxonomy (NCBI): domain Eukaryota; kingdom Viridiplantae; phylum Streptophyta; class Magnoliopsida; order Poales; family Poaceae; genus Dendrocalamus; species Dendrocalamus sinicus. Next base: position 171,906 of record JAYEVI010000461.1, on the reverse strand, counting down.
TAGGCCGTGGGCGCTACGCACGCAAAGGTAGGTTATCCAGGAGGTGCGCCGCTAAAGCGATGCGTGCCCTAGTGGGATGCGTGGAAAGGTGCGATATCCAGGTGGTTTGACGCTAAGGCGGTGCACTCCCTAGTGCAACGCACGCGAAGGCTCGATATCCGGGTAGTGCATCGCTAAAGCGAGGCACTCCCTGGTGTCTCGGCCATCGTGCAATTTTTATACTCCGCAGAATGCATGCAGGGACATCCCTGCATCTTATTTATATTCCGTAGAGTGCGTGGGAACAATATCCACGTCTTATTTATATTCCGGAGAGTACGCGTAGAGACAACATCCACGTGTGCGCGGAGACATCCGCATCTTGTTTATACTCAGTAGAGTGCGTAGGGATAACATCCGCGTCTTATTTATACTCCGTAGAGTGCGTGCGGAGGCGGACTTCGACGCTGCGTCTTATTTATACTCCGTAGAGTGCATGTGGAGGCGGGCCTCGACGCTACGTCTTATTTATACTCCGTAGAGTGCGCGCGGAGGCGGACCTCGATGTTACGTCTTATTTGTACTCCGTAGAGTGCGTGCAGAGGCAGACCTCGATGCTACGTCTTATTTATACTCCATAGAGTGCGTGCGGAGGCAGACCTTGACGCTACGTCTTATTTATACTCCGTAGAGTGCGTGCGGAGGCGGACCTCGACGCTACGTCTTATTTATAGTTCGTAGAGTACATGCAGACGCTGAGCGATTCCCTATGCTTCTTTCCCTGGGTCGAGCAAAGACAAGAATACGTGCACGTGTACATACCTGTAGGCATGTATGCTTGCGTGCGCTACTGCACCTACTTGCCATGCGACGTCGAAGCAGAGGCCGAAGGTGCAGGCACTATCGCAGATGCGGAGCCGTGATGAGGTAGGCGCGGCCAACTCGGATGTTGGTGAAGTGGAGGTGAAGGCCATGGGCAAGGCGTTGCGACATCGGCGCTGTCAGCTCGAACTTTGCCGGCGCCTTCGGCTGACGGAGCCGGATGCCAGGCTGAGATGGTGGTCCTAGTGTTCTTTCGACGTCCGGTGGTGGAGGCGCGGAGGCGGATCCAAGAGGCAAAGCCGAGCGACGGTGCCATGATGAAGTCATCGCAGAGTTTGGTGCAGGCGTAGGCGAGGCCTCGCTCGACGTGCGGAGACTGGTGCGGAGCCAAAGTTGAGGATGTCGACGCGAAGGCTCCGGGTGTCAGCTCGGCAAAGAGTGCGGACGTTTTGGCGAAGACCTCTCTGACCTCGGCGTGGACCATGGACACTGCGGCGGAGACCACTCCGACCGTGGTGCAGACACCGAAGGCACTAGCGAAGACCATTGATGACTCCGGCGAAGTGTAGACGAAGACCGTGGCAGCGCTCGACGTGGAGGCACGGAGGACGCGGAGTCTAGTGCGAGGGCATACACCGTGGCTTTGCTCATCATACGGAGACTATGCCCAGCAACGTGGCCGCGCGGAGGCGAACACTCGGGGGCGGGGTTGGCCCCGGAGCTGGCAACGAAGAAAGAACTCAGTGGCGTGGCTGATCTTGATGATGATAGCGCCCGTCGTGCCGAGCTTTTCCACCGCATACATGAAGCCGCGAGCTTCGTCGTGACTGGGGGGCCTGTGCTTGGCGTTCGTGCGTCGGGCTCTGCCTTCACACGCCAGACTTCGCGCGCGGGCCGCCCGGGCCTCCGCTCGGCGTGCCAAGCTTCTCCGCCTTCGCGTCGAGCCCTGCCAGCCTCCTCCGAGTACACATGCTCGCCACATGCATGCACGGATGCATATATGTGAATGCATGGAGGTGTTTACGTATGCATGGATGCATTGACGTGAATGGCTACGAGTGCATGCATGGACACATATCCGTGAGTGCATGGATGTGTCTACGTATGCATGGATGCATAGACGTGAATGGCTAGGAGTGCATGCATGGACACCCCCCGATGCGTGGAGCCTGGCTCTCGCGAGGCGGATCGGTGCGACGGGATGCGGGGGAGTGGATGATGAAGAGGTCGTAGCTACCGCCATAGGGTGTGGGATCGAGCTCGTCGACGTCGTCCGATGTCGTTCGTAGCGAAGACGAGCTGATGCGATGCAAAGATGTGCCTGATGAGGTGTACCCCACGCGGAGTCTAGCGTGGACGAGCCGAAGGTGCGCAGTTTGACCGCGCAGAGGCCGATGGCCGGTAGCAGCGTGCGTGTAGGCCGGTGTCACGGCAAAGCACAGTGGAGTCGAGCCCAATGGCGCACCACCCACCCTGGCCAAAAGGATCGCGCCCCCAAGCCATCCAAGACATCATTTCCCTGCATGACCACCCCCAGCAGAGCGGAGGTAACCGCAATATAGGGATGAGCGATTCGACCAGATCTACTCAATACACCGTCTAAAAAATATGGCGAAGTATACGGGAAAAGCCCATACAACTAGATCTATTCAAGATGGTTAAATTTTTTCGCTGATGACCCGCGAGATGGCACAGATGCGACAAATGAAGTAGCATGCTCCCAAGAACAGCTTTTAATGCCTTAAGCGATTTTTCATCTAGTCCCCACAAACGGCGCCATCTGTTGTGGCTACAGGCCAAACAGTAAAGAAGGGGACTAGTAGAAGAGGAAGGAGAGCCAGATCTGTGGGAGAGTTGGTGAGAATGAGAGGATGCCCCTCCTCCTGCCCCTCCTGGGGGTTTATATACATGAGTGGGGTAGAATGGAAAATTCCCATTCTACCCCTTAGTACTTACAAAAGATGAGGGTACATTGGTATATTCCTCTACACTATTGGCCCTATTAAATATTAGGCCAGCTGCAAGGTCCAGTCATGGGGGGTTGAGCCACCCCCACAACAGCTGCGATGTGTCACTAAGTGGACCATACTTATTACCACATGATAGCAAGGGAAAACTGCTGATGAAGGTGATACGAACACCAAATCGGCAGTATAAGATTGAACTCGAGTCAGTCAAACTAGCTTGTTTTAGTGCTAAGGTGGACAATACAGCGTGGTTGTGGCATGATCAACTTGGTCATGTCAATTTTTGATCTTTGAAGACGATGACAGAAAAAGGGATGGTTCATGGTCTACCACCTATCAGTCATCCATCTAAAATATGAGAAGGCTGCATTATTGCCAAACAATCAAGACTCTCGTTCCCTCAACAAGCACAGTATAGAGCTACACAACCCCTGGAATTCCTTATGTTGATATCTATGGTCCTATCACCCCTTAGTCAAATGGAGGTAATAAGTATTTTCTACTCCTTGTTGATGATTGTTCTAGAGTATGTGGGTATATATGCTCAAAAGGAAATCGAAAGCCAAAGACATGTTTCAAAAATTTGTGACTATAGTCAAAAATGCGGTTGATCACAAACTCAAGTCAGTAAGATCTGATTGTGGGGGTAAATTCTTGGCACAAGAATTCGAATCAATCTGTGAGGCGAAAGGAATCAGAAGGTACTTCACAGCTTGTTATAGTCCACAGCAGAACGGAGTAGTCGAGCGGAGAAATCGGACAGTAATAAATATGGCAAGAAGTTTACTCAAAAAGTAGGCTGCTACTAGGAAGTTTTTGGGCTGAGGCTGTAAGACATGCTATTTACATTCTCAATCTAGTACCCACAAAAGCTTTGGAAGGGAAGAGTCCATATGAAGCATTAAGTGGAAGAAAACTGAGCCTAGAACATTTGAGGGTCTTCAGTTGCTTGGCATAGGCAAAAGTGCTCGCTCATCTGAAGAAATTAGATCATAGATAAAAGGAATTGATTTATTTGGGAGTTGAGCCAGGAGCCAAAGCTAGTTAGTTGTACAATCCACATGAAGACAAAATTGCGATAAGTCGAGACGTGATCTTTTATGAAGATAAAGCATGGGAGCAAAGCGACAAAGCCAACAGAAGAAAACAATATATAGAAGTGGATTTCCTTCTCATTTAATGGAGAGAACAATGATGAAATAGATCAATTTCACCTTCAAGAACCGGTTACACCCATGTCATGTACATCCGCTAGTCAATAGGTGGCTACAGAGGATGTTCCAGCATCTCCTCAAAGTGATCAAGAACAAAACACATGTATACCGAAGCCTAGCTGAGATTTATTAGCAGACTGAGCCAATAGAGATGGAAAAAGAACATTAGTTGAGAACTGCAGATGAACCTATAAGTTTGTAACAAGCACTCATCGAACATCATTAGAAGATTGCTAAGCAAATCGAACTAGATTCAATAGAAGCAAATAAAACTTGGGTATTGACTAATCTACCTCATAATCATAAAGTTATAGGGCTAAAGTGGATTTTCAAGTTGAAAAGAGATGGAGAAGGGAAGTTTATTCATCACAAGGCAAGACTTGTAGCAAAAGGCTATGTTCAAAAGAAATACATAGACTATGAAAAGGTTTTTGCACCGATTACAAGGTTAGAAATAGTAAGATTGATATTTGCTCTCGTTGCTCAATTTGGATGGCAAGTACACCACATGGATGTCAAATCTGTATTTCTAAATGGAGATCTTACCGAGGAGGTATATGTATCACAACCAGAGAGTTTTCAAGTGAAGGGACAAGAAGGCAAGGTATATTGACTCTTAAAGGCATTGTATAGTTTGAAACAGGAGCCTAGGGTCTGAAACAAGAAAATAGATAATTTATTGATGAATTTTGGTTTTGAAAGATGAAAGCAAGATCCAACCTTACATACAAGAAAGATAGAAGAAGACATGCTGATACTCGGCATATATGTTTATGATCTTATTATCACAGGATCATGTGATCGAAGGATTGAAGAGTTTAAGAAGGAGATGATGCAGCAGTTTGAAATGAGCGATCTCGGACTTTTAACTTACTACCTTGGTCTGGAAGTGAAACAAAGTAAGCATAATATTACAATCAAGCAGTCGATGACAAGTTGCAACCCTTTTCAGTACCCCATGAAGTCAAAGTTGAAACTCGATAAAGACAAGATGGGAGAGCTGGTCGATGCGACGGAATTTCGAAGTATAATAAGTTGCCTAAGGTGTTTCATACATACTCGACCAGATCTTGCATACTCAGTTGGAGTAATTAGCAGGTTTATGGAAAGATCAATAGTACAACACAAGCAAGCATTAAAACATGTGCTGAGGTATCTAGTAGGAACTGTGGATTATGGGCTAGTATATGTTAAGCTCGATAACACACAAATGCTTGAATGATTTTGTGATAGTAATCTGGCCGGTGATCCAGTTGATCATAGAAGCACGACTGGTATGGTGTTCTACCTTTATGGAAATGTGATTATGTGGTGCTCACAGAAGCAAAGAAGTGTAGCCTTATCATCATGCGAAGCGGAGTTTATGGCAGCAACTTCAGCCGCTTGTCAAGGTATTTGGTTGATGAGATTGCTTCATGAATTGAGTAAAAAAACCATCAAGCTATTAACGTTATTTATGGACAATAAGTCAGTAACAGCGCTTATGAAAAATCCAGCGTTTCATGGAAGAAGCAAACACGTTGATACTGGATATCATTTTATTCGAGAATGCATTGAAGAGGGACTGGTGGCTATTTCACATATTACAACAGAAGAATAGAAAGCTAATGCACTCACAAAGGCAGTAGGACAAGTCAAGTTTGGTCAGATGATTAATTTACTCGGTGTCAAGGAAGTTGGTTAAAATCGACAAGGATTAGGGGGTTTTTGTTGAAAATAATTCTGCCGAATCCGTTTAGAATCTATATCAATTCTGAAACTGTTTAGAATTAGAAATTTATGTTTTAGAGTTGGTTTGTGTATCCAAGTCTAATTTGTAAAGCTGTGTATAAATAGTGGGGAATACCAAGGAAAATGTTCGGTGATTTAAGCACCACCAAAAGATTTGTTTATTCTATCGGTAAATTGTTTGCGTTGTCATCGTCAAGAAACAGAGGAAATACATCGAAGATTATGAGTACCGAAAAGAATACTCGAAGTTTACGAATACTATAACACTTATGGCCTACGAGTACCATAACAAAGGAAGTCGAGACCTACGAGCATCACAAGTGGTCATAGCTACCAATACAAGGTGATCGTAACCTTCACCATTAAAGTGGTCGTGACTAGCATTTGAGTGGTCCTATCATATCTCTAGTGGTCATAGCTGCATACGAGCACTCCGAGGTCATAGTCAACAGATGCCGAGCTCACCATCATCCTCGATGTCCTCCCTGCCAACTCCCTCCGCCTCTTGCACAACACGCTTAGCCATCTCTACCTCCTCTGGGCCCACTGCCGCGTGAGCAAGGCCCCAACGTGTTGAAGCTAGCTTGGAGGATAGGGCGGTGATGGGGTTGCCAGGCTCGGAGGGGACGGGTAGGACAGTGGTGGGTTCCGGTGAGTAGACGATGATGGTGGCATGCACATAGCATGTTCCCAAGTGCGGTGTTTTTAATTTTGAGGTTGTGAGAAGCAGGGGTTGTATCGAGGAGGCTGACCATGGTACGCCGGATCTTGGGAAGAAGGTATGGTGGCAGCGGCAGTCTTGTGGTGAAGATGAGGCTCGATTGGGTGGTGGGAAAGCATCGCTGAGATGAGGAGGCCCTAGTGCGTACTTCGGTTCGAGCGGAGGTAGAGTAGTGCATGCTGGCGATGTAACCTACGCATGGCGGAGACGGCTTGGGAGCAGCGAGATTAGCGGCGATGTATCCAATGGCTTTCTGGATGTACTAGAGTGCCGCAAGCAAGAAAAGGGGAGGCAAGGAAGAAGAAAGAGCCAGAGGTATTTCTGTCAGTTCACCCCTAGTTTAAGAGCATAGGGAATAAAAACGATTTAAAATTCAGAAAAAGAACAAATCGTCACTTGTCGCATGAACTTTAAGGCATTTTATCTATGTCAATGTAATCAAGGACATTTTGTCAATGGACATATGAACTTTGGAGCAAATGATTAATTTTCTCTTCTTGTTTACTGTTGAGATTTCCAACGGGCTTATTAGTTAGTTCTTAATGATGAAGCATTGGCCATTAGATATATACGTGAGTAATGTGACATATGCATAAACTGTTTTTGCTTCGGAATGAGCGGCATCAGGACGTGGTGCTCGGCACCGCCAGCCCTTCTCACGCTTGCTCTTTCTACTTCCACGAACTGGATTCTCTGCAAGCCTCGTGAACTCATCAGAACAGAGGGTTTCAGAAATGGGTAACCGCAAGCTTATTTCTGAATTGCTTACTAGCTAGTTCATATATGGTTTCTAGAAAATAAAAGGAACAAAATGGTGGACTTGCTTCTGTTGTGGATTTGTGGCCAAATATGGTTTCCAGATCGTTCGCTCTGCAAATCTTTTAGTAGTGTAAAAGGCTTTGTCTTTCAAAGGTCCGAAATTTGAATCTAAAATCAATTTCCGTAATTTCAAAAGCTTTAAAATTTTTAAACTGTAAATGAAATTTGAAAATTTCCTACAAACAGGGGAGTCTTTTTTTACCTCCACAAATCCCTTCAATTAACGCAGTTAATGATCAGCGTATATATATGAGCAAATCATTCTCTCGACCTGCGGGGGGAAGAATCCCCCGGGCATTTGCTTAAGAAGAAGGTCTTCTCACGCAGACCGAGAAAACCCCCGAACCCCTGCTCCACCCTTACACAGCGGCACCATCGCCCGACCTTGTGAGACTACCGGCGGATCCTTTGGATCAACGTCTTGGCGGGGCCTTAGACCTGTGCTTTGGTGTGGTAGCAGGCGAGGGGATTTTTTCCCCCAAGCCTGAAATTCGCTCCCACTGGGAGTCGAACTCAGGACCTGGGGGGTGCTACTGAGGCGCTCTAACCACTAGGCTAGAGGCCCTTTCGCAGCAAATCATTCTCTCGTTCTGCCCGTTTAATTATGCAGACTTCTTCAAATAAGAGTTCACCCTGTCCCAGAGGACATATCGATTCTCAAGCTTTATTGCAAAAAATAAACTAGATTTCTGATGCAATGTATACTTTCCCCTGCAAGAGAGCTTTTGCAACGCACAACCTCACTGACTTCAGTAAATTTGTCATCGGACTATTTCATGGAAGCTCAAGCCACAGAATCTCCAGATTAGGTGCTACCTAGCTAGCTACTTCCAGATTAAGTGCTATATATGCTAAGTGCTAAACCTGCAGGTACTGCATGAGTGCATGTATATAAAGATTTTGGGAAGATATATACTACTTTAATTCCTCTTTATGCCAATTGAGGTGAAGTAATTCCCTAAACTCCTCTATGCAATGCATGCGCCTGAATGTTGTGCTGGAAGGCCTAGGAACCAGCAGTTTCAGAACAATTCTCCACTAGAAGGGAAATGACAGCCACAGATGTTGGATAATCTAGCTCGGTTCAGGTTCTGGTTTTATACAAAACTTTCTGTTTTGATTAGCTGTGTGCTTTCCGGTTTGAAGAGTCCAGAGTGTTTTCTTTTTTGGTTTCTGAATAGTACACAGCGTGCAGAGTCCAGAATTGTCTCGGACTCGGTTTTTTAACCCGTTTTATAATCAGTTTGTACTCATATTTGTTCCTATATAAGAGCAATAGATACATGAGAAAAGCAGCAATTCAGGCTGCACCAAAAAGGTGTTCTGAAGCTCATTGCGTTCTTTGATTGTGCATGCTTGTTTTCATCATTGCCGGCAAGAGAAGTCGGATGTGAAGACAACATTTGGTATCAGAGCCGGATCGGCCCCGGGAGCACGATCAAGCGATCGTGTAAGCGACATGCCGCGTCATCGATCGGCTTCGCCGCCACGGCAGTCTCATGGGGAGACGCCGCCACCATCGGGGAGCGGTGGTGACAGCGGCGGAACGGAGTGCGGTCTGGTGATCCACCGGGTCACCAAGGAGGTCAGCAGCAGCGGGGCATTCCCGATGCTCACGAAGACCAACCACTTCAACTGGGCGGTGCTCATGCGCGTGATGCTGCAGGCGTGCGGCCTGTGGAACGCGGTGAGTGTCGGCACCGTCGATTACGTCGAGGATCGTATGGCGCTTCATCGCCAAGGCAGTCCCGACAGAGTTGATGAGAACCATCGCCAGCAAGGCGACCGCCAAGATCGCGTGGGACGCAATCAGCACCATGCATGTCGGCGTGGAGCGCGTACGCAAGGCAAAAGCAAACACTCTCCGGCGTGAATTTGATGGGCTCAAGTTCCGCAATGGTGAGACGGTGGATGAGTTCGGCGTCCGAATCAACAGGATCATGCATCAGCTTGCGGTCCTTAATGACGGCTGCACAGAGGAAGACATCGTCCGCAAGTTCCTCCAGGCACTCCCGCCAAGATACACACAAATCGCCATGGCGATCGAGACCCTCCTCGACCTGAGCGAGATCTCCGTCGAGGAGCTCATCGGCCGGCTCAAGTCTGCGGAGGAGCGACATGGTCTTGGCGGTGGCTCCATCACTAGCTTTAATCTCATCGAGGACGAGCTTATCGCGCGCGTGGCGGCGAAGATGCAGCTCTCCAGCGAGGGGCCTTCAAGACAGCCCAAGGGGTCGTCGTCGTACCAAAGAAGAGGACGCGGCCCGGGGCATGGCAAGGAAGGTGGCTCACGCGGTGGTTCCAGGCCACCCAAAGCTCCAGGTAGCAGCGGCAATGGCGCCAACTCAATCGGCAGGGATCAATGCCAATATTGTGGGAAGACCGGACATTGGGCCCGTGAATGTTGGAAGAAGAAACGCGACGAGGCAGCCCATGCAGTCCAAGTCGAGGAGAAGACAGAGCCCACCTTATTGGTGGCAACGGCGACAGTCAACGCACCACCTCCACTTGCGCCTGCTCCGTCCTTCCCCAATCCTCACTCTCCACTGGCGTCTGCACCGCCGGTGGAATCCTCCTTGATCCACCTCGAGGAAGAAGAGCTGTTCGTCCAGCTTGGCGGAAAGGGCGTCGGCGACTGCACCCGACACTGATTTTCCACTAGCATTTGCATCGCCAGCTGACTCTTCCTTGATCCACCTCGAGGAAGAGAAGCGCTTGTCTAGCTCGACGAGAAGGCGCCGACGATCGCACTCGTGGATTCTCGACACCGGCATGACAAATCATATGACGGGGGTGAAATCCGCCTTCGCCGAGCTTGACACGGGGATCCGCGGTACTGTCCAATTCGGGGATGGCTCCGTCATCGGCATCGAAGGGCGCAGCACGGTGCTCCTCAACTGTAAGAACGGAGAGCACCAAGAGCTTGGTGGAATATACCACATCCCCAAGTTGACGGCAAACATAGTTAGGCTCGGCCAACTGGATGAGGACGGCTTCAAGATCCTGATCGAGGACGGGATTCTCAAGATTTGGGACCAACGACAGCGGCTGATGGCGAAGGTGCAACGCTCGCCAAGTCGGCTCTACGTCCTCGACCTTGACATCGGCAAGTCGGTGTGCCTCGCCGCGCGGAGCAGCGAAGCGGCCTGGCAATGGCATGCCAGGTACGGCCACCTCGGCTTTCAGGAGCTCAAGCAGCTTGCATAGGGGGAGCTGGTGCACGGGCTCCCACAGATCGACCACGTCGACCAGGTCTGCGAGAGCTGTCTCGCTGGTAAGCAAAGGAGGCACCGGTTCCCGACGGCAAGCGTGTACCGAGCCAAGAACCTGCTAGAGTTGGTTCATGCCGACCTGTGTGGGCCCATCACCCCGAAGACGCCCAACGGCAAACAACTCTTTCTTCTCGTCATCGACGACAAGAGCAGGTTCATGTGGATCATGCTACTGGGGTCAAAAGATGAGGTCGCGGCGGCGATAATTCGTCTTCAAGCTCGAGGAGAGACAAAAACAGGAAGGAAGCTGGGCACGCTCTGCACAGATCGCGGCGGCAAGTTCATGGCACGGACGTTCGGTGACTACTGTGTAACATCCTGAAAAATATAAATCTGAAAATGTGAAGCTCTTGAAATTATTTTTGCAATGTATTTCATTTGAATTTGGATTTTATGGGGTTTTTCTGAAAATTTGGTGAAGGTTCCAAAAGATAAAAGAATCAAGAAGAAACAAACATAATTATATAACAGAGAATTAAAAATTAGAATAAGAATATGAAAATATGATCCTTAAAAGGAAGGGAGAAAATTTGGCTTAAACCTGAAACCCCATTTCTGAAAATAATAATATGATTAGCAAGGAAGCAAACAAATTAACAATGCCAACATACATATATGTATGTGTATACACACACACATGATAAAGAGGTGGCACCTACAAAATTAGTGCTAAAAATATAAATATATATATAAAGATCAAGTGAGCAATAAAGGAAACAAATAAAACTTGAATTATATATATATATATATATATATATATATATATATATATATATATATATATATATATATATATATATATATATATATATATATATATATATATATATATATATATATATATATATACAAACAAGTGCATGTCCCAAAACAAAAAAATAAAAGGAAAAAGGAAAAAGAAAAAAAGGAAAAGATGAAGCCAGGCCGGCCATCACCCCGGCCCAACCCCACCTCTTCCCGCACCCCGCGCGGCCCAACTTCTGCGCATGTGCCGCGCCAGCCAGCCCGCTCCCCACGCGCCCTCACCCATGCCATTGTTGTGCGGGCCCCGTGCCCCCTCCCACTGGCCAGCGGGCCCGACCCCGCGTAGCCTCCTCCCTCTCCCTTTTCTTCCCCGCACGCCCGAGCCCTTCTCCTCTCTTCTCCACTGCGCGTCTCCGGTCAAAAGCCGCATGACCCGGCTAAAGCCTGGCGAGCTTCCAGCACCGGTAGCGGCCTCTCCTCGGCAGGCTCGTCGCGTCATCACGGTCGGCAGCGACGACGGAGGAGGAGGAGGATAGGATGACGACAGAGCAGACAACGGAGGAAGAGGAGGAGGAGATGACGATGGTTGTGGGCTGGGTAGCGCAGGCGAAGGCGAAAGGAGGCGGGATGGTGGGAGCCATGGGTGGAATCTCGGCCAGTTTCTCACGTACGGCGAGTTGGCGGCCGGTGGCTTGCTCTAGCTCTCGCTGATATAATAGGCAGGCGGCGACGGGCTCCGCCTCGCGCGGATCCGAACATTTGGCGGGAGTATGTGCCTCCCGCGCGCACCATGCCTGTTCACACGTATACATGTGGCCCTGTTCTTTTCAGCTTCCAAAAGCTGCTTTTCGGCTTTTCTACAGTAACTAACTTTTAAACGGAGTATCTTTTCAAGATAGGGACTACTAGTTAATTGTAGTACATGCTTTACCGACTTCATTTATATCGGCAAAAACCGTACGTGAGTTTCTGTCACTCTGTAATCTCTCGCACAAACAACCCAAAAACTACAAGCCGCAGCCAAAAAGAACAGGACACACACCGAAGATTTCTATATGGGGAGTCGGCTTTTTCTTTCTTTTATGCATTTTTTTGAGAGATTTTTCTTAGAGGTGTTTATGGAACGTGGGACAGCTACACAACCATAATACCGTCTAATACGTATACAATGGGGTAGGTACCTATCATCCCATTAAATGAGTTCGAACGGCTCACATGTCTGCTTTGCATGTCGACTGTGCGAACTTTCATTTACTAAATGCTTGCCGCATGCTCCACGTGCCCGCGAAATCTCATCGTTGTCCTCCCTACACGTGCGTGACCATCATGCCCTCCACACGCACCAACAAAGCCTTGCTGTCATCCTCTACCACTACAAGAAAACCCCCCTATAGTAGCTGTATTGTTATGTTTGATACGCTTTATTTCGTCTCTACAGGAATATAGGCACGCTTTTGTAAAGCGTGTTAGGAGCGTCTTTGCATGGACCGTGTCAGGAGTTGTAGAGACGAATTCTTTAAGCATATCTATGAGATAAAAAGACGTTTTATAGAGACGCTTAATGCATGCCTACACATATTGATACACTTTTATAGACACATTTATACAACGCATCTATCGATAGTTACGTTGTATAGTAGCGCTTCATCACGTATTAAGAATTGTAGAGACAGTCTCGTAGGTACATCTACATTACATGTCTACTAATATAGTCACGCTTTGTAATGACACTTTAATGCGTATTAAGAAGTATAGTCACGCTTTATAACGATGCTTTGATGCGTATTAAGAAGTATAGTCGCGCTTTATAATGACGCTTTAATGTGTATTAAGAAGTATAGACACGATTAATAGATACATTTATATTACGTGTTTAATTATATAGACACGCTGTATAGTAACATAGCCACGTGCTCAGAAATGTAGAAACGATATGATGATACATTTACATTGCATGTGTATCAATATAGGTTCGTTGTATAGTAACATCTTGTTGCGTTTCAAGATATGTAGAGACGGTTTCATATGTACATTTATATTTCGTCAAGAATGTTTTTGTGTATATATTAATATACACACGCTTTGTAGTAACACCTTCTTATGTATTAAGAACTGTGATGTTTTCTTCAAAATGGACATCCAAATATAGATAATATCTGTATGATTAGATAATGACAATGCAAATCACCAAAAGTATTCCATTTGTAAAATCATCTCTTTAGCATCCACAAAACAAGATAATAATTAGTTCACTCCTGGACATCATATAGACCAAGAACTATATCAAACTGAATGGTTCATCAAACATATGTGGAGTACAGACAACTAGAAACTCCTAGTCCTAGTAGCAGAGAAATACAAAGGCTCCATCTTCATCACCACTGCTCCACACCAAAGAAGAAGGCATCAAGAAGACCCCGATCTGGATGCGGATCTAGCCCTGCAATTGAACAGATGCAGATTGATAATAGCATTGAGACAAAAATTGCAGTTTGAAAAGATGACATGTGTTAAATAATGTAGCTTCAACATTTTTTCTTATTGCAAATGACACAAATAAGAGACTAAGAGTCCAAGCATATCCATGAGAAGTAATGGTATAAGCCGAACAACGATCCTCTATGGTTAGCTTAGGCATGTAGCATAAGTCAAGATTTATAGAAAATTAGCCTGCAAACACCATCTTTTTGTCTGTTAGATAAAAACAGCTACTACTCGTGTCATGTGTGCTAAGAATCATGGCATAGCTAATGACTTTATACCCTATGCCAAGCAGCCGCAAGGTCTTCAAAAATTGATGTTGGTAGTCAACATAAAGAAAGTCATATAATAAGCATGACGCAGTAATGAACAAATATAATCTTAACATTACCCAAACATAAAATTTTTAGAAATGTCACAAGGATATGAGTAAATTTGAAACATTCACTACTAGTACATGGCATGCACCTATAATGGAAACAAAATTAAGATGCAACATTCCACTATGCTTCTTGTGAAACGACTCTGGATAAATTGATTATGTAATATTATCTCTTACACGGTTCCTTCTACGTGCCACTAGAATGTGAAAAATAAGCAAAGAGATCATGAATAAATTCTTAGTCTGCATTATTTTTGCTACAAGACATAGAATACTTAGATACTAGAAAAATCATGTTAATATGAAATGCTTGCAAGTTTCTAAGACTAAAGCATAAGTAAATCTGCAAACAAAGATGACGCTACATTGCATGATGGCCATAATTAAAGAATAAAACATACCATGTTGTTTCGGGACTGAATTGAACTCTTAGGTTTTCTCACCTAAAAAGAATGGGTTTAGATGAAAATCATAATTTGAAGAAATTAAAAATCAAGAAGCACTCAAACAACAAAAATTAACTTACATGTGAACGGGCCATGCAATAACATAGCCAATAGCATCTCTTAATAGTTGAATATCAAACAATGGCCTAGGCAACGCCTCATCTCCAATATTTCCATTGGCTACGTTTTCAAGATCACAACATGAACCCCAACGAACTCGTTTCCAAGCATGCTTTCTCCAATAACTCGTGTGCCATCAGTAGTTACTAACTTTCCTTTGGCCACAACTTTACCTTTGTTTCTTAGTGAAATAAGAATGACTTCGATTTGCCTCTACCATTTTGAAAAAAAAACATAAAGCTATGATAATTGAACTTGTGACTAAATTAAGTTAAAAAGTAACATAGCAAACAAAATCATACTGATTCTGGATGATTAACATCTGGAGCTTTGATTCTTCGAGATCTCTACAGTAGACATAATTTTAATTAGCAAAATGTATCATCACTCAAGAATGTTTAATCTAACTTTCTGTTTGAAGTAATAATACACAATCACAACTGAGACATACCATGCTAGTCAATATGCTATCACATGTTGTGCCTACATAATCCTTATCTGCTTGCCCACGACGCTCCTCAATATGTCCCACCTGCAGCCATAGCCATGTGTTGACTCTAACGTGGTACAGATAGATAAAAGAGACTAATATGAGGTAAAGGTACAGTTCACAAATATGATAGAGTAGTCCTTTCTAATACCTTTGCAATCATTTTCTCTCGAGATAAAGATGGCTAGGCAAAATCCTCTTTGGATTTAGTATTTTTCTTGACATGTGTCTGCTGCAACTTGAGATTAGCCATAGTTTTAAGATATTGGGATGAACTTACATCTATACTTGTAGATGATAAAAATAGAAATAAAATAGAAATTCTATTACCTGCACATAATTTGGGGGAGAGTACATATTAGTGTTTGTGTCTTCAGGGCTAATATCAGAATGATTGTCACCATAATCGCTATTGATATCATTGTCACTACAATCATGGTCAATGTCGTTATCACCTCTACCGAGCATCACCTACCATTGAAAGTAACATCACCATCATCAACATTGTACTCATTTAAGACAACACACGATCTTCTCACCAACAATCATTTGAGCAGAATTTAATAGTTACTTCGCTCCAAGTTATGCACACAAATACAAAGCAAAAAGTAGAAAATTATAGTAATGAGATTTCTTACAATAATGTCTCTGCAATCTCCTTTCTCTCAAAAAGCTATACACGAAATTAGCATATGCATATTAATTAATATCTAAAGTACAAAGGAATGCGTGACTAGCAAGACCAAAACATGGCAAATGATAAACATATAAAGTACAACGAAAAGTGTCTAACAAGACTAAATTAATGGTTATAAAAGGAAAAAATATGAAGAAAGAAACCGTAAACTTAATTAAGTAGTAATTACTAACTACAACTTAGAAGAGCGCCACACCTCTTACAATCTCATTCGTTGATCATGACAACACCAACATATGCATCCCTTACAATTCCATTACATTTGTAGGATGCCACCATTAATTCAATATCACTAGCTTTTATAATAACAAGGTTATTTACAAGCATATTATTAGGAAAAGAATGCTAAGTAGTCACACAGCAATTCAGTCATTTTAATTAAGTTTGTACTTTTCAATTTTAAGAAATGGACGTGCCATTCATCTTTTGTGTGTAGCTTCTATTCATCGACCCATATAGTACATCAAAATTTAAATAACAAGTACATTTTTGTTCGTTGACAATTTATAATTAGTACAGCAGCCCACATCATTGGTAACAAAACAAACAACAGAAACAAACAAGGGATTACAATTATAAACAGGGATCCCACAAATATCTCCTTTTTGTTTCTTACCACAAAAGAACACATATAAGACTAGTAGATACTTACTTCATCATCTAAAGCTGATTCCGTGTCATTTATCCAATTTTCTTCTGGAAACTTTTGTGACATAAAAGCAAGCCAGTGCTTCATGACGCCACTCATGCGTTGCATCTTAGTTTCCATCACATTTACTTTCTCTTGGTACCTTTTTTCTTCCTCAGTTTGAGTAACAAAAGTTATACCTTGAGAAACTTGGACTTGACTCCAATACTTATCATCATAGTACCCACGTGCTTTTAACTGCTTAGCAACCACCTCATTGAACACTTCATTAAAATCTTTAGCAGAAAGATTACCATTGTTCTGCTCTTTCCTTTTCTGTAATTCCTCAAACGATGCATCCTATTGAAATAAGCATATAGGGAGGTCACAAATGCTATCTGAAATTCAAATCTAAGATAAATCATTAGGAGTAAAAAACATACCATTACTATCTTCGCTTTGTTGGTACTGTATCTACCATTCTTTTTCTTATGAGCAGCATCCCATAATTCTAATCTATGAACCTTTGCTTTCTTTTGATCCTCCTACACAACGGAGTAAATTTCAGGATCCAATCAATTCTCTTATTAGATGATCATTGAATTTGACAGATAATAACATACAGTTAGAATATTTATTACCATCTCTTTTAGAAGTCTAGCATGGCTTTTCCTCCCTGTTGTGTGTGCATTCTTCTGTTCTTTTGCACACCGGGAGTTTGTTGCACATAATTTCTGCGAATATAGAGAAGTGACAAAGCATGTATGTTACATAACCTACTTTAAGATTTGATCCAAATGTTAGATAAAAAGATGTCACCTTGTGTGTTTCTTGACACCAAAATCCAACAAGAGACTTCCATTGATTTTCATTAACAGTTCTTGGTCTACCTTGTATGATTTGATCCAAAGTTCTCTCTTCGCGATTGAAATATTGTTTTTTCAACTTAGACTTGTAGGCTCGCCACCTATTGTTTACAGTCCTTAGGATCCAATCCCTTGTAAGTTGTATCGTTTGGCAGGGGAACACAAACTTTGCCTGTACAAAGGAAAGCTAAACATTATTCTATGGAACTCAAGACAAAAAATAACTGGATTGATCTGGTCCTATATTTGGCAGAAGTTTTCACATTGAATCGACCAATCGGTCCTATGTTTTCGCACAATGCACCCCCATTGAATTAGTAGTTGTTTAATCTAAATATATGTTCACGTAAATCACTATATCTATTTTTTTCAAGCTGTACATGCACATTTCTAATATATCCTCTCTATGCGTTATTTGGTTCATTCATTTGAATAATCATTTCCATATCATCCAATGCTGTAGTGTAGCATTAAAAGCAGGATATTAGTAGTGGGTAGCAAATCTGTGCACTGAAATTCAACAAAGATAAAAAGGCATCAGTACTGTGAGCCAAGTGGCCAACCGTATTGGTTTCTTGCTATATTTATTGAAGCGACTAGGTTAATGTTCAGAAGTTTGTTACTGGAATGCTGATTGAAATAAGTTTGCTGAGCTTGCCGTTCAAAAACTAAGTGTGCTAAGCTATGAAATGGGGGGGGATTTTCCTTTTATTCAACATTCCATTTGTTGTTTGCACAATTGTGGCTGTAAACTAATTCTTACGTACATTAATTGATTCTTTCAGGCAATGGCTGCAATTACTGTTCATAGACATTTCAAGTCGCAGCTAGATCCGGTATTGGCTCTACTGCTCTATGTTTTACCCCTGTCTAATCTAAATATCTGATCCAGATCTCATGAACAATCTAAACATGACGGTACATTATAGCACAGTTGAGATACTTCTTACCTCAACATCCTTGATTATTTGTTCCTTGTGTGTCTTGAATAGCTCATTGTCCCATCTTGGAATGTGTAATGGTGCAAATGTTGGGCTTTCTGCTAGATCTCCAAGGTGTTGCCCAAGAATGGAAGCTGACTTTTCATTTGGGACACCACTTTCATCAGTCCCGACAACTATCTTTCCTCCTTGTAATTCCAATAAATTAGCAACTCCGAAATCCCCTACAACCTGTCGCACCTCTCCATTTGGCCCTAAATATATAAAATTGTAAGACATAATATCGTATTTAGATATGTAATGAAACATTATCGACCTTACATATTATCTTAATTGGACATGCAGGTTTATGTGGCATGCGGGATAATATATTATCAATGTCCGGAGGGCCTCAGAAATTGTCTTCGTCCTCATTGTCCGTCAAATCTTCATGCCCCTCCTGCATAGGTTCGGTATCCTGTACTTCAAGATTCAAGTTCCTTAATCTTCTAGGTCCTCTTGCCATGATTATCTTGCAAACAAACTCAAAAAGGAAGAATTAGCCAATAGACCAGAAATGGGTTACATAGTAAAAGAACAGAATTATACAGCAAAATGTTTCATGTTGACGGTTGGAGTTTGAGCTAAGAGCATAAGTAGCAGAATTTAGGAAGCAGACTTATGTTCAACTAATATAAACAGACCATCGTCCAGTGCCCAAGAATAAGACCACGGGCAATTTCCCACTACCATTTTCAGGATGAAACATGAAACAAACAGCTCGGAGATCAGCGAACCTTATAGAATAGTGTTGAGTTAGAGGTTACTTAGTTTTTGTACTTTTAAGGTGAGAATTTTTGCTATTTCTTGGTTATGCTTGTAGGAGATCAACCATGCTGGAGCTGGTGGGTTGTGGGCAGAGCTTGTAAGCAATAGAGGTAATGAAATCTGATGTCTAAAACATATAACAGGCACTTTGGTTTGTCTGATAGAATTCAGTGCTCAATATTTTGGCCCTCTTTTGTCATATTACTTTAAATAGTTTGTTTTTATCTTCAAACTGGTACTTTCCATCTGTAGTCACTTATAGTTAATTTCCAGGGAATTTACTGCACTAGGGCTTATCATTCTCTTTGATTTCTATAGCTATATTGGTCTGTGCTGTAAATAGTTAAATACAATGCTACTGACTAATTGTTCAGATCTCATTCTGTTAAATACACCTCTATCATAGCAACTGTTAATCATTTATAGCTAATGCTGCTGTGTCATGAACAGTTGTTTGGATGACATAAGATTAGTATGTAGATACTGGGATAGAGATTCGGTCCTACGTTTCTTTCCTTATATTGTTTTGTTTTTGTGTGAAAATTTCTAACAATCTATGTTACAGGTTTTGAAGCTGGTGGTCCTAACACTCCGTCAAACATTGACCCATGGTTGATAATTGGGGATGAATCGAATATTATTGTGGCAACAGATCGCTCATCCTGTTTTGCTAGTAATCCAATTGCACTTCGGATGGAAGTACTTTGTGAATCTAGTGGAACTAATGCCTGTCCATCAGGAGGTGTTGGATTCAGTAATTTTTAGTAGTGCTAGATTGGCTGCTGGTCCAGATGTCTTGCTGACTTGTTTGCTATGGATATGGATGACTATCCAGAAGTTGAGAATGGAGATGGTGAAAATGGCCTTGCTGAAACCCTCAAGCCATTCTATCTCCTAAATGCATTGAGTGATCTCCTAATGCTCCCTAAGGATGTCCTCATGGAAACCAGTACCAGGAAAGAGGCATGAACTCCTATATTGTTCAAAAAGAAAAAACTCATTATTTTAATAATGAGTTTTCAATATGAACTATTTAATTCTTTGTGATCAATTTGAAGTTATTTTTCTATTTCTAATAGTAATACTATGGTATCATTTTTCACAGCTTTGTCCTACCTTTAGTTCAGCAATCATCAAGAGCATCCTTGATGGCTTTGTACCGGATGAATTTTGTCCGGACCCAATGCAAGATTCTTTGCTTCAAGCACTAGAATTGGAGGTTAGTTTAGTCAATTTTTGGATGTGATGATAACTCTGGACTTATGTTGGTAATGATCCCAATTACTCAAAAGGTTAAGAACATAACATGCTTGATTGCCTAGAATCTCACAAAACCGTAAGACATGAAGTCAATTCCATGACTAAGGGGTATAAACCTGTCCTGTTCCTGTTTTGGGTAGAATAAGCAAACTAGGTAGTTACTGATTCAGTAATTTTTAGTAGTAAAGGGCTCCACTGAATAAAAATCAAATAGTAGAGAGGATTCGAATCAACAAAATCATGGTGAATGGACTTGATTGCCCAAGTGATGCTACGAAATCCAAATCATATACGGCGTACCGGTGCACTTTCCTCCTCTTCAGCTCCAAGAAGGCGCTCTTGGTCCGCTCCGGCACGTCGATCCACGCCGACGAGCCCAAGATGGGCGGTGAGAGGAGGCAGCGGCGGAGCAGAGGGGTGGGGGGAGGAGGAGGCGGTGGCGGAGCAGAGGAGCGGGGGGAGGACGAGGCGGCGACGCAGCGTGGGGAGGAGGAGGAGGCGGTGCGGGGGACGGAGAGGGGGGCGGCGGCGGCGCGGGGGGTTGGGGGAGTAGGGGAGGAGGCGCCCGGGGTGGCGGAGGAGTGGCGGCAGCGTGAGGGGGGCGGAGGGGGTAAGGGTGGGAGCTCGGGCTGGCGAGGAGGGTGGGGGCGCGGTGGAGGCGACGCGGGGGGTGAGGGGCAGAAGTGGTGAGGGCGGAGGGAGGGGTGGGGGGAGGAGGAGGACGCGAGGGAGTGGCGGAGAACGTGGGGAGGCGGTCACGCGGAAGAACGTGGGAGAGCCGGCAGGTGTTTTCGTGCAGTGTTAAAACTTTCGGTGGCAAAAAAAATTCGGTCACCAACAAAAGGAACAAAAAATGAAATTTTGTTCGTTTTGTTCGGAATTTCGGACGAAAAAAAATCAATTTTTTGCTGAAATTTAGTCAAATTTTGATTACTTTTTAAGGAGTAAAAGTACCCTGTAAACATCATCTTTTTTGTTGTTAGATAAAAACAGCTACTACTCAGCTGTTAGATAAGATCCACGCTGGGGAGGTGGGGAGAGGAGGAGAGGGGAGGCGGGAGGCGGCCGGAGGAGGTGGGAGGAGGAGGCGACCGGGAGAGGGAGGCTGGAGGCGGCGGGAGGAGGGGGAAGATCCAGATCTGGCAAGGCGAGAGATGGAGAGGAGGGGAAAAATGAGAGTGGGCCGAGGTAAGAAAAGAAAGAGGAAAGAAAAGAAAAAGGAAAAAATGAGAAGAGAAGAAAAATAAAATTAGGCTAAAATAAAATTATGCAACTTAGTTCTGAATGAGCTGAAAATTTCACATTTGGCTCCAATCTGTACCGTTAACATGCCATTGGAGTTCGCCGCCAAAGTTCATTTTGTATTGCACATGAGAAATCGTAGAAGACAGTACGTATATCGTTTGGCTATATCAACCTATGTGGGCCTGTGCAAGCGGCAGTCCTACTCAATGAGCTGAAAATTTCACGTTTGGCTCCAATCATGCCGTTGACATGCCATTGGAGTTCGCCAAAGTTCATTTTGTACTGTACATGAGAAATCGTAGAAGGCGATCGTCGCCGCTTGGTTGTATCAACCTATACAAGCGAGCGATCGTTCTCGAATGAGTGAAAACTTCACTTTGACTCTCATCTGCATCTGGCATGCCATTGGAATTCGCCGTCAAAGTTCATTTTGTATTGCACATGAGAAATCGTAGAAGGCGATGACGATATCGTTTGGCTATATCAACCTATGTGGGCTGTGCAAGCGAGCAGTCCTACTCGAATGAGCTAAAAATTTCACGTTTGGCTCCAATCTGCATCGTTGACATGCTGTTGGAGTTCGCCAAAAGTTCATTTTGTATGTGCATGAGAAATCGTAGAAGGCAAGACGCACACCCGCTTTGGTTGTATCAACCTATACAAGCGAGCAGTCGTTCTCTGAATGAGCTGAAAACTTCACGTTTGACTCTCATCTGTACTGCTGGCATGCCATTGAAATTCACCGTCAAAGTTCATTTTGTATTGCACATGAGAAATCGTAGAAGGCAGTACGTATATCGTTTGGCTATATCAACCTATGTGGGTCTGTGCAAGCGAGCAGTCCTACTCTGAATGAGCTGAAAATTTCACGTTTGGCTCCAATCTGTACCGTTGACATGCCATTGGAGTTCGCCGCCAAAGTTCATTTTGTACTGTACATGAGAAATCGTAGAAGGCAGTACGTACACGGTTGGACTATAGATATAGAGAAAAATCTGATTTTTGAATCGGTCGGTTGGCCTATAGATATAGCGAAGAATCTGATTTTTGAATCGGTAGCTTTTGACGGTTAGTTGTCATCTAATAGCTTTGGGCCGTGTTTGGGCCTATAGATATAGCGAAGAATGCTGACATATATATTCCATTTCAAGCCCACAAGTGGTTTTTAAACTCTGTTACGATGATCTCTGCCTCACATTTGAACTTGGCAGTAGATGACAAACCGATGTGCATGATGCTGAGCAGTGGACACACACACTCGGACTAGCACTCATGATCCCATACTTCATCAACAATTTGCAAGTTTTTAAACTTCGTACAAACCAGGAACATTACGCCTGCCTTCATTTCATTAAGGATCAGTGCAAAACATGATTGTAACAGCATATGTTCATCGATTTCTTTTTAATATACTAGTAAGCTCCCATACAGCATATTTTGCTACATGACACCAAAATAGACGCAGGTTGTTTTATCTAAGCATGGAGTAGGAAGGAAGAGTAGCAGCAGTTTGTAATTTGATCTGCTACTGACCCACCTGTGAATCACCAAATCGAGAACCGACATAGACAACACCATTATCAAGATATGATATTGATGATGCAACTGAAGTCTCTCCCAAGTACTCAATTTTCAAACCAGTAACCCTAAAAAAGCAACCAATACATGAAAATTTGTTAGTAGGTCAAGAGTCTTTTAGTTACAAAATAGTGCACAAGCTGGTACCTTTCTCGTTCGTGGGTAAGGACAAGTAAATGCAAAGTGCCTGTATTATCACCGAGTAAATAACGAGAGCCATCTGGGTCAACCCGTCCATAAGCTCTTATGATGGACTGAGCAAGAAATGAAAGATCAAGGATAAATAATTAGAGCGTCGACATACCAGCCAGCATGTAGCTGGCACCACATGGAGAATACAATAAGTATAAAGAGAAGTACTACTTGTTTGATTGGTATAGCTTTAAACGTAGCATTAGCATTGCAGTAAACTATTGTCTCCTCGCCAATAATGATGACACCACCAAGTGGAGCCGGTACAGGTATTAACAGACCAGCACCATTGTCTAAATTGTTCTGCGACCAAGGACCCTCAACGAAGTCTTTGTCCTTCAATGCAACTTCGTATGTTTTTTTTTTCTCGAACACGCAGGAGAGCTGTGTATCATTATATTAAGAAGAAAAAAGGGACAAGAACCCAAACAAGAACCCTAACACACGCAAAACACAAAACCACTAGGGATCTAAACAAGCAGTCGCGCCCTTAACAAGAGTTGGAGACGACCGCTACCACACTCAAAACACGAACAGCCCCTGGGCAAGGAGATGATTTATGCCTCTCACCCCAGCAAAACCCCAAAAAAGAAGCTCCTCACTAGCAAGCAAAAGTGCTCTAGCTAGGTTAGGAGGTTCACCATCAAATACACAGCGATTACGAAGATTCCACAAAGTCCAAGCCCCTAAGGTGATGATGGAATTGAAACCCTTTTTTAAATGATCAGGCACCCTTCTTGAGCTTTTATCCCACCAATCATCAAAGGAGATCTCGTCA
Organism: Dendrocalamus sinicus; assembly: GCA_036346575.1. Lineage (NCBI taxonomy): Eukaryota > Viridiplantae > Streptophyta > Magnoliopsida > Poales > Poaceae > Dendrocalamus > Dendrocalamus sinicus. The sequence goes on along the minus strand of JAYEVI010000461.1, from coordinate 147,726 downwards.
GATAGGGGAGTAAGACTGTGTAGTCCAATTCGGCGCAGAAGGAAAAACCAAAATTCTCGTGCAAAGACGCATGTCGACAGCAAATGGTTAATATTTTCCTCCTCTTGGTCACAAAGTGGGCAACAGGAAGGGTGAGGAAGCCCCCTTCGTGCCAACCGATCAGCCGTCCAACACCTTTCACGGATCACTAGCCACATGAAAAAACGGCATTTCCCAGGTGCCCAAGTTTTCCAAATCCTCTCATAAGATCTGAAAATTACCGTACCAAGAAACAGGCTTTCATAGGCGGATTTTGCTGAATAATGCCCATCACCAGAGAACCTCCAAACATGAGTGTCTTCCACCTCTGGTTGTAGCACCACTTCTGAGATGATATCCCAAAGGGCAAAATACTCTATGAAAAATGCAGCAGAAAAGGCGCCCTGAATATCCCTAACCCAGGTAAGGTTAGTTAAAGCTTCCAGAACTGTTCTCTTGTTCCTTTTCCTTTTGGAAACTAAAGCCAAGACTTGAGGGGCAAGAACAGCTATACTCTGGCCATAAATCCACCTGTCAGTCCAAAACAAAGTTGCAGCCCCATTACCAATCTCTGAAACTACTGCAATAGAGAAGAAAGCTTGGACACACTTATGGACCGGCACATGAAAATTCGTCCAAGGACGAGTAGGATATGTTTTCTTCAACCACAACCATCTCATCCGAAGAGTCCAGCCAAGGTTTTGGAGGTTGTAAATTCCAAGACCACCAAGCTCTTTGGGGAGGCATACTTTGGTCCACGCCACTATACAATGGCCCCCTTTGGCCTCTTTCCTTCCTCTCCACAAAAAACCTCTCCTTAATCTGTCAATAGCCTTGATGGCCCAGGGAGGAAGATCAATGGCCATAGCAATATAGACCACCATGGATGTAAGTACATGCTGCACCAGTAAACGCCGCCCTTCTTTAGTTAACAAGTCGGCCTTCCAACCAGGCAGACGTGCAGCAATGCGATCAATAAAGGGCTGCAGCTGGGCCTTTGTCAATTTCCTCAAAGAAAGCGGGACTCCGAGATATTTACAAGGAAAATCCAAGAGCTCGCAAGGAAGATGATCCTGAATAAATGTCAAGTCATTTTCTGAACACTGTATGGGGAACACGTTACTTTTCTGCACATTTGTTTTCAGACCAGAAGCTTCTCCAAATAAATTGAGGATATCAAGAGAAAGATCAATATCACTAGCAAGCGGCCGGAGGAAAAGGACAACATCATCCGCATAAATGGAGATTCGATGTTGCAAAGCTCTGGAAGATAGGGGCTGCAGCAAGCTGTTCTCTCCGGCTTTAGAGATCATGTGGCTTAGCACATCCATCACTAAGATAAAGAGCATTGGCGATAGCGGGTCGCCCTGTCGCAGCCCTCGTTGATGGTAGATGGTTGCACCAGGAACACCATTGAGGAGGACATGCGATGAAGAGGAAGCAAGGAGACCGCTAAGAATGTCACGCCAAAGGAGACCAAAACCCAGTTTTTGCAGTACTTCCAAAAGAAAACTCCAGGACACCGAATCGAAAGCTTTCGATATATCAAGCTTCAGCAGTAAACAAGACTGTCTTTGTTGATGTAAAAATCTTGCAGTTTGCTGTACGAGCATAAAATTGTCTTGTATGAACCTTCCTTTGATGAAAGCACTTTGATTGTGTGAGACCAACCTATCAAGCTGACCTGCCAATCTATTAGCGAAAATTTTTGTTATAAGTTTGGCAAAGCTATGCACCAGACTTATTGGTCTGAAGTCCTTGACATGTAGTACTCCATCTCTTTTAGGCAGGAGGGTGATATAGGCTGAGTTGAGGAGCTCAAAGTTCCTGAATCGTCTGCCCCAAACTGCAGAGACTGCAGCCATGATGTCTTTTTTAATAAGAGACCAACACACTTGATAAAAACGACCTGTAAAACCGTCGGGGCCAGGGGCTTTGTCCGAAGGCATTTCTGAGATGGTTCTCCACACCTCCTCTTCAGTTATGGGGCTTTCTAAGCTTGACAGATCAAGTGAGGCAATATCAAGCTCCTCCAGATTTATGGTGAGCTCACGGTGCATACTGGAACCAAGCAGGCAATTGTAAAAATCAAAGATAGCCCTCTCCTTGTCTTCATGAGTCGTGAGCATTTGATCTCCATCAATTAATTTACCAATGAAATTCCTCCTTCTCCTATGCCGGGAATGGAGATGGAAAAGCTTAGTATTAGCATCTCCATCTTTGAGCCATAGAATGCGAGAACGGCACCTGGCAATTGTTCTTTTCAAAGATGAAAGAGCCAGAACATGCTTTTTGAGCCGGTGCATGAGCCACAACTCAACCCTAGACAGAACACGGCCATCTTGGGCAATTTCCAAACGATGCAGGACTTCTCTGGCGAGGGCAAGTTGACTGCTGACGTGACCCAAATTTTTTTCGCTCCAACTTTGAAGCCTTCTACTGGTTGCTCTCAGTTTTCTTGCCAATGTATCAAAAGGACAGGAACTAGACTGAACTGAAATCCAAGCTGTCTCCACTGCTTCCTGAAAACCGTCAAGTTTAGGCCAAAAGGGCTCAAACTGAAATCTCTTTCTGCTTGATTTAATGTCATTCATCCCTATGATGAGCGGACAATGATCAGAGTCTTCCGCTGCTCCACTTTGCAGTAAGCAGTTTGGGTATAAGTCTTCCCAATCCACTGAACAGAACACACGGTCTAACTTGACCAAAGTAGGAGATTGTTGCCGGTTGGACCAAGTGAATTTGCGTCCATGCAGCGGCAATTCTTTCAAAGCCAAATCATTAATAAATCTCCTGAATCTCCCCATCATTGCACGGTCCAAGATGTTATTGTTCTTGTCCTCATCCATGTAAATAAGGTTAAAATCTCCGACCAAAACCCATGGCCCTTGGCAATCAGCCCGGATGTCTCTCAATTCCTGGAGGAAGAGGATCTTATTCTCATTACCCTGCGGCCCATAAACACATGTTAGCCACCAATCAAGACCTTGCTCGGAAGCGAATAAGATGGAGACACTGTTAGAGTCAACCCTTGTGCTACGGGCTGGGCCAAGGGAATGGCGCCATGCCACTAGAATGCCCCCGCTTGCACCAACTGAGGGCAGCTCCACAAAATTATCAAAGTCAGAGCCAAGAGAGGAGAGCCGAATCCGCCGAGAAACTGCAGAAAGCTTAGTCTCCTGAAGACAAACAATATCAGCTCGAGAGGAATCCAAGAACGTACGGACATAATCTTGCCGAGTTTTGGAGTTTAACCCCCTCACATTCCAAGAGATTATTTGTTTAGGATTCATGATAACACAAAAATAAAGCGACCCGACCAAGCAACCAGGATCAAGGCACAGAAGCCTCACACTCCGGTGTCGCCCATCCGAACAGCGCCGCAAGGGCCTCCATATGTGCCGTAGAGATGGGCTGCTCGAAAGTCTTGGCATAGTTAACGAGTGCTTCTTGGTTAATTCCTTCCTTTTCTCCAATGATGTGCAATGCCCGCATAACACGTTTCTTGGTCCTTGAAGGATTTGGTTCCGCCGGCATCTCAACTCCAACGCCTGCCAAGCGACGGCTGCGGCGTGGAGGAGCCTTCGGCGTAATCAATTTAGGCCTTTTCCTGGAAGTGCATGGTGTCGACAATAATCTACAAGTCTTCTTAGATAGCTTGTTGATGAAGGCCTTCCTTGAACAAGGAGATAGAGAAGATGCAACGGCCATAGCTGAGGGAGGCGTGGTCGCACCATGAGGGGCAGCGCCCTTGCGACGTCGACTGGAATACACCCTGGAGTAAAACGCTGGCGTCCTCACAAAACGGCTTGGATCAAGGGGCACGACTTGTCGTGGAAGCACCTGCGCAGGAGATTGTGTCGCAGCCACCTCGCCCAATACGGCCCGTACAGGCGAAGGAACAGGGGCCTGCTTGTAACAACCCGCATCGTTAATTAACCCTAATTAGCGAATTAGGATGTTAAGCAGGATTAATTACATAAAAGATAATCTAAAAATACGAGGGAATTTAAATCTTTCTTTGCAGACGTTTAAATTGAACTTAGTGAGCGATAAACTAATACGTTGTTTTCACAATTTCATCGATGAGGGTGAACATCAAACGATATAGACTCAGTGAGAAATAAAATTCAATTGCACAAGTAAAAGTTTCCAACTCAATTAAAATATATATAACAGTCCGTAATACAATTGTGTAGTTATTACAATTCTTGTACAACAAATCAAGTTACATTCCTTGAGCTACAGCTAAAACGGGCCTGAATTAAATAAAGATATTACAACTCTTTTTACATTAATAACGACAATACAACTTGCTGTAAGTTTACAAGTCTTGGTCCTAATCAAATGACCGCCTCGCAACCTTAGATAATTGCAACACAATTGCAACATTAGAAACTACATTCGAGTAACATACAATATTCTGTATACAACAATATTAAGAGAAAGCCCTATTACAATTTAGATCATTTCATACATTAGAAGATGTCGTCGAGCTGCCACCACACCACTGTTTTATTTGTGAACAAACCAATAACTGTAATACCGAAAAAGACCGAACAAAAGAAAATAATTAAAAGCAGAAATTGCCGTCAGAGCCCTAAGGATTAACTTTGGGCGGGGTAATCCGTTCACGGAGATACCTGATTGTCCCGGCCCGGTCGGCACCTCTTTCACGGAGATACTTGACTGTTCCAGGGACAATCGGCACCTCTCACAACTGTAGGCTCATCACCCGGCGTATACAAACCTGAGTGATTTAGGGATTAATCAATGCAAAGCAAAATCTCCTAATCCCCTTTTGTCAAGCCAAACTGCAACCAGCATGACCGCATACCATCATATTCACCGAAGCAACGCACAGCCAAACAGGTTATACCGAGATAGCAAGCCAGCCCAAAATATCTCACGGCCAGCACATCAGCACAACCAACCGAGAAAAGAGAGCACAGCCAGCCAAATAAAAGCAAAAGAGAGAACCGAGCACAGCATTCACTGGTATTCACTTGCACTTTCCCATCTTTTTCTAGCCAACCAGAGAGACGTAGGCGACGGGAGGGGGACGCAAGCGACGGAGGCCAGGCGGACCGACCAGCGTACGGCGAGGGCGACCGCGACGGCAGGAGGCCAAACCGCAAGCCGGGAGCCATCAACCGTAGGAGGCCACCATCAAGCCACAGTTCCATCACCGAGAAGGCAACACCCACCAGTAAACCCTCACCCTTTTCCACCATAAATCAGCAGGCAACCGGTGAAGGTAAGCCATAGAATACTTCCACCCTAATACCCATTTTGTAGTAACAAGCATTGCATAGCTAAAGCTAAGAAGACACCATTAGTTGCCACAATCACCTCTAGTGCATCAAAGAACCATCACCGAGGGTAGTCACCGGATGATGAAGAAGAACACTTCTCCATGCCTAACAACATATCAGTGCATCCCTGTGAACCAAAGCAAGATAACCATTAGACCAACAGCAGATCAAGTGAGATGGAGGAGCAAGCACCAGATCCGGGCCCTCGGCCTCAGATCTGGTTGTGGGTCGCCGTAAGGAGCAGGGCGGCCAGGCGGGGGCGGTTGGACCGCAGGGCGCGGCGCCGCCGGGGCATCGGCGTTTGGGGGCGGAGGCGGCGAGACACGGGGCGGAGGCGGCGAGACCCGGGCGTCGGAGGCGCCGAGAGCCAGAGGCGGAGGCGCCACGAGCCGGAGGCGGAGGCACCAAGACCTGGGGGCAGAGGCGCTGGAACCCGGGGGAGGAGGAGATGAGGCGCGGCGCTGGGGCTGAAGAGAAGCGGAAAGGGAGAGGGGAGCCGAGAGCAGGAAAAAGGGGAGGAGAGGAAAGGGGGATGGCGGCGGAAAACACCAGGAAAAGGGGATCGGGTGGAAAGAAAAGAGAAGAGAGAGAGAGAGAGAGAGAGAGAGAGATGAAAAAAGGGAAAATAGGAAAAATTGAAAATATGAAAGATTAAAATGTACTAGATTTAGGAATACTTATCAACGTGCAGTATGACGACTTTGCACTAGTAGACTTGTTAAAATTATGGAAATTGGCTGCAGATATTTAAGAATTTTGTATCTGACTATTAGCCGTATAAACACGATAGATATTCTTTTAGGACTTAAATAGAAACCTAGAAAAAAACCTGCGAGCATCTTTAGTAGCATTCGCCTAATTAATTAGGCCATAGTATCACTGTCACGTCAGGGATTAAAGCATATACATAGGTATATTAGAATTTACGTATCGTCGTTTAAACCATTCTAAGGCATGTTTAACTATTCAGACAATTTGATTAATAGCATTTAAATTATAGAAATCCACCCTTGGTTACTTAAGGTCATTGGAACAAGTTAATGGAGTCCGATGATTTAAAAGAAACGAGTCGATTAAGCTTATACGTGTACGGATTTAATTAGAGTACTATAGTCTGAGACCATTTTATTCTGGATCGATAATTCAACTCGTTGCGCGTACTAGTACAAGAAAATGTATTGCGATCATAAGAGCTGAAATGAATTAAAGGTGAATAAATATATACGAACCTTTGAGAAATTAAATAGGCCTAATTGCATACGTGAGATTGGATAGATTAACATTCGTCGTTATAATTGCAAATGCGTTTAGCCAACCCTGTGTAATTGAAAAATTGCTAGGAATTAATAAAATGCCGAGCATACTTACTAGATCAACCGTATCTCCTAACGCTAACGCGATACTGTCGAACGACGAGTAGTGTACCAAAACTAACCTCAATTACCGCAATCGAGTTAAATGGAACGATGTATGACCTTAGGAGCATAAGCACTTCGACACCTCCTATTTTATTATATTATCATGCATTAAGTCGTAGTCGACGTATTCAATTGCAGGCGACAATCCAAGCTATGGGAGTGATTTCACCTGATCCTACTTGAATCCGAATCTATGGTTGAAATTCAGGCAAGCATTCCTTTGATCAAATCTTTAGCGTATATTGCTTAAAGCAAGTATTTTTGTATTAATCTAGTATCACCCTGCATGAAAGAAATAAAAATATTTAACTCAAGCAATGGCTATAAGAGAAATGAGAAAGGAAATAAAAGGCAACTGATGGAGCAGTTGGCCATTTCAGTTATGTAAGAAGGTGGGCAGAGGTTGCCAGGGTAGGTAATGAGTGGGAAGGCATGGGACCTCTGCATAAGAATAATATATAAGGAACTTACCAACTTCATCCGTGTGAACAGACCGTACCACATCGTATCAACCAACATCCCGTATTGACGGACAGACTAGTAGCTCTATCCAAGTATTATATTCTCCACATGGGTAAGTATTAACTATGGAGTGGAACCCACAAGACTGGTTCGTTATCAGCAAAGTGGGCGGTCCACAGCCGCGTGAAACCCAAGACTGGTTCGTTATCAGCAACGGGTGCCCAAGACTGGTTCATTATCAGCAACGGGTGAGGCGGATCGCAAGAACCCAAGACTGGTTCGTTATCAGCAACGGGGTAAGCGATGGGCGATATATTACGCCGTGGAGTGTTGGGAGATGGTCAGGAACCGCCCCAGCCAACAGTTAATGTCGCTTTCGGTGGGTCTGCGTGAGGGTGGTACACCGCTCCAGGCTGCCGATTGTGAGTAACTGGGTGGAGATATAATTACTGAGATAGATGCAAACGTTCTGTACTCTGATCTGGGCACCGCATCTAAGGAATTGCGGAGTTCCGGGAAGCCAACAGGGTCAGAGTGGTGATGGGTAAAGTGATACAAGCTTGCGCAATGCTATCCAAATCATGAATTCATGCCTGTCTCCGGGAAAGGAGAATTACGGAAACTTATGGGGGTTTTTGCTGTTCATACGTATGTTTAGTAGTTTTCTAAATTAATAAATCGGAATCCTTTCAAAACTAACAACCTTTATTTTATATAAATCTTGAAAAGGAAAATGAGGATGGAAAAGAGTATTAAGAATGAACAAGAGATTGAAGAGAGGAATGGATATTCCTAGCAGTGTAATTGAAAAGCATTCTGTGCATTCTTTTGTTAATAACGCTTGCTGAGTACTTCTGTACTCACCCTTGCTATAAATCTTCCCTTGCTTAGGAATATGTCAGTTCAGTCTGGATGCAATACCGTGGACTCGGATTACAATGGATACCAGATGGTCATCCTGTGCGAAGGTTGGGAGAAGAAGGGGATATTCGAGCCCTGGAGGCTTTGTAATAAACTTTAGCCCTGCGTGGCAATAATCTTGTAATATTGTGTTTTGTCTCTAATTATTGTTGTGCTGCAACATTCTGATGGCTTATTATTCGTTAGAGCGATGTTCTATCGGCTAAAACGAATAATAATCCGTTGACTAGCGTTATTACCCCATGGTAATAATGCGGGTCGTCACAGGTGGTATCAGAGCAATGGTTTGAGGGCCACGCAAATAATTAGAGACCGTTCTTAACTTTATGGTTGCTGTTCTTGCTATATGGCAATACGCATTCTTTAATACTTCTCATCTTTACGTAATTTCTTATTTTGGTTAGCTCTAGACTTCGGCGTCGTTATTTTTTTTACCACCGCATATTTTAGAGCTAGAATTGGGTAGCGAGGATGGGCTCAGTGATAATGATAATTTTGACGATCTAAATCATGGTACTAGTTTCTTTTCATCGGTAACACGATTAATCTGTACAAAATTCTAGTAGTAATTAGTCAACCATATAATTGTAATTATGAACTTAACATTTGATTTTGCTGCAAATAAATGTTCCACATTGAAATCATTGCATTCAGTCAATGTATGTTGTTTTATTCTCAACCGTAGCGACATAGGCTCAACTGTGGCAACATGGGGCAACTTAAGGTAAATGTGAGTAGTTATAATGGTTTAGAAGTGAACAAAAACTCTGAGACCCTTATCTTTTCGCTCTTACAACTAAATGAATGCATCCGCCATCACAAAATTTAGTAGAGACAATTAAAGAAAGGAAATACTATAACCGTTCATGATGGCAGATGAACCAAAATAAAATTGACTTTTCTCACTTCTGCACATGAGATTTCCCGGACGAGTGGTCCGTGGCGCTCCCGAACGCGTAAGTTTCGGGCGTACTCAGGAACGAAGTCCTGGGCGTACTCAGGGATGAGCCCTGAGCGTGGTTCCAAACGCGAAAGTTTTGGGCGATCCTGAGAGCGAGTTCTCAGGCGTGCCTGGGCACGGAGATCCAGGGTAGTGTAGGTTCGCACTCAGAGGCAAGCTCTGAGCGTGGTCCCAAACGCGACAGATTTGGGCGATCTCGAGAGCGGGTTCTCGAGCGTAGCTGGGCTACGGTAAAATACAAAACAAGATAAAATTTGTAAAAAATAAAACGAACAATCAGATTCATTAAGATTCACGTCTCATATGCTGTGGTTGTAGCCTTCGCAATGTGATCGAACGCTTTATAACTTTGGCGATTTTGAAAGGATTGCCGTGCCTGGGGAGTCACGTGGTGTTCCTTGATAGGATGATTCTTCACCTGTTATGACAAAGTTGTAAGGTAATTAGAAGTTCATCCAGGGAACACACTCGTCAAATTATACTTGAGCACCACATGCTGAATGGAAGTTATGATAAAAAGGAAAATCAAAATTTACCCAACAGCGCATGATGTCCCAAATAACATCCCAAGGGGCATCAGACTTCAGTCCAAGTGGATTAACGTGGGTGCTTGAGATCCGATATCCTGCATTTAAAACTGCAGACCGAACATAACAACAGATGGAGATGTGCACTTAACAATACCAGATATGCTATGGAGACTGAAAAACAATGGAATTTCGTGTAACTCCTGCATCAAAAGAATAACACAAATGAAGTTTAATTTGTCAATTGGATATCATTTCCCAACAATATATGAATGGGTTGCAACAAACAAAAGCTCAGCTAGATAGTCTCAATTTTCAGCAAAATCCTCCCAAACCTCGGTTACAACCATTGGCAATGACAAGCTTCAGCTTTTATCAAGCAATAGGGAAAGTAACCAGCCATGAAATGTTTTACTACTTGTAGCTGGAGTAACCAATTTACCGGACAACAAAATCCTTGCTTGAATGGTCTACATTCTAGAATCTAGATCATAGTGATAAAAAAGGATTACCAAAAACCTTGTCATTGTTTCTTTTTCTTTAGCCGTAAATCCCTTGGCTTGTCATGCTACAGGTGCTTCATGTTCTATTTATCATGAGATTCCTCATGCTTAGAATCTTTGCATTGTATTAATACCAAACCTTTTTGGGAGTTAAGGCACTGTTCATTTGCGTTGTTGGGAAAATTCTGAAATTTTGTTAGAGGTAGCACTGAGAAAATACAGTGAGTGAAAATACACATAATTGTTTTGCTGATATTGATATTTATTATATGGTTCAGGATCCTTATATTTATGTATCATCTTTTTTTGGATTCCGTTGCAATGCACGGGCAAAATTATTACAAAATTTTGGAACTGGCTGAGCCAAGTAGTTTGGCTGATTAAAACAAAAACTAAAATCATATGTGGATGGCCTTCGTGAAGGTTTGCAAGCAAGCCTCCTTCAGGGCTTCGCTCACGGTGGGATGTGCAATTTTTTCATAGTTTTTCCTTCATAATCATATTATTCTCTCTTCCAGAGGCCCTATCAATAGTCAATACTGTATTTCAATAGTATTAGCATGCTCCAAATTCATTTATTTCCTTTGCAGATATTTTAATCAACCAGCTGTGCAAATCCTAGACTTCGTACCTAGATTTACTTTCAATCATAGACACTGGACAACACGTACCAATGTTAGATAATACAAAGCCCACATCAATTTAAACTCTACGTGTATGAGCTACTAAATACAGCAGGGAAAAAAATGACATTTCCTTAAGAAAAGGATACTATTCTGTTATGTACTATTCTAGTCACTTATAAGTCTTGAGAATCAATGATTCTCAGGCATTTCTTACATTCTTATCCTCACCTGTCACCTTTCTATGGTTGTTATATTCTCTACGGAAATGATATACGCGAGTTTTATTCGCCCTGTTGCCTTCGTGGCTACTACAGTGAAAAGCAAGGAACAATCTCTTACAATGTACTTCTTCAGCATAACAAGAAACCGAAGGACATTGACATCAACTCAAGGTGCAGGTTCGGTATCATCTCAATCACATTTCCAGTGAAAATTGCGGAAGTATCAACAATCGGATCATCAATTCACTTCCCAAGAAACACATCGCAGCTGCTGCTGCATCGAGATATTTCTCGTTCGTGATCACGGAGCAGCTAATACAAGATGCTGATATGAGCAATAAGGAATGAAGGGACTGAACCGAGGATTAATCGAGTAATGGATTGGGGATTTGTTACCTCGCGGCGGGAGAGCTCGGCCTTCCACGCAGCCTCCCGCTCGGCGACCTCGCGCTAGAGCTCCTCGATGTAGCTCTGCATCTCGCGCTCCATCATGATGCGGTCCTGGATGTCCGCGTCAAGCGCCTCCTTGAGCTCCTTGACGAACCTGTCCACCACTTTTCTCCTTACTGTTTGCAGACTTGGCTGGCTCCATGCTCAATGGATTTGCCATCTGGAAAGCATCAAGATAGACCAAATTCATATAAGTTGCAGAACGAAAAGGTTAAAGCACAAAATCAACTTAGTTCTGCTAAAAAAGATCAACATGAGAGGGTCAGGTGCAGTAAGTAAAATAACAATTAAAGAAATGAGTATGGTCCAAGGGCATGATGAGTCAATACGAATGCGAATCTGAATATTGTACACTACGGATATTTTCTTCTCATGAGCTACATAGTATACCTTTCTCTTTTACCAAAAACGAGCCTAGCTGAAATATCAGTATCTGTTGCAAAACAATATAACCTACAGTTATGGACAATGCACAACAGAATTGCAATGACGTGAGTGTAGACTAAAAGTTTGAAGCTGGAGTATAATTATACTAAACAGCATCTGATGCTTCCATTTTATCTTGAGGTGTTGAAACAATTAAAGCACCTGGAGAAACATGGAAAATAAATACTCAAAAAGCTGTATCAAACCAACATTACAAACTTAATAAAAACATATAAATACCAGATAACTGAAGCCTTTGGGACATTGATAGTTGAGCATCACCAGTGCCCGGGGGCATATCCACAACAAGAATATCAAGATTCCCCCAGGCTACTCCCCTTGTCAACTTCTCAAGAGCACTCATTACCTGATGCCAAGAAAAGTTGTAGTATTAGAAACATAGACTTTGCCAAACAATACACAAAATGGAAGTATAAAAAACATTATTTTCTAAGTAAACAAGGACTTTCTGTGACCAACGCATTTCTGAGATAGCAAATACCAATTCATTAGGTACTATTGCTATGAATTTAAATAAAGTGCAACGTAAAAAATTCCAGCTGTAATAACGGATAACTTCAAGTTAGTCACTTCACCATATAGAGGTTTAGATTGCAAAAAACCTGACCTACTGCGTGGAATGAAAAAGTAAAGAAAATGTCCACAACCACCAGCCCTTTCTAATCCTACCCCCAGACCAGTGTTGTTATCTCAAAGATACAAGAATTGTAGAAAGCAACCCATATTGCAATAGCAAGTGTATTGGTTGTGCTTGTCTCAAATAAAATAACCATGCTCCATATTTTGAATGTATTCTACAGTAATATGCCTGATAAGGATATAGACACTTCAAGTGAGAAGTTAACAGAAGCACATGCAGAAAAAACAAACCATAGGACCTCTCCAAACAATTGGAGCATCTTTGTCTACAAGAAACCCAATGGACATACACCGCACTCCATGGTTCTCAACTGGAAATCATCTTCATGTCTGTAAAAAAGGAGATAATTATAGCCAACCAACTCAGACATGGAAAACATGTGCAAAAATGGCAAGAAAAAAATATTTGAACTGCAGTAAAAAAATTCCGCCAATATACGCATGTTAGTATCCAACTATCCATAACACTATTAGTAACAGGGTAGGGATAATTTTTCAAAAAAAAAGGGTAGGGATAATAAAAGGCCAACCATGGCACGCTAATTAGTGCTTGAAGAATATTACAGAGGGGTAGAGAAATAGAGCTTGTTTTCAGTGCTCGAATTACCCTATCGTAGACTTCACCCCTGAGGGATGCTCATGAGCTTCCAATCTTGTAGCTCTCCATTGTTGGGCAGGTTCAAAATCAACTTGATCCATGTAAAGATTAGATTTTGTATGATTCTCTATGCAGGCTTCCAGATATGTAATGTCCTGTCAACATGGACGAGCTAATAGAATTTAGAAATAAACAGGTTTCTCTATTTTTTTAAGAAATTCAAGTCAGCGATAAGTATGTGTCAGAACCAAAAGCAGTTTATTGATGACTCAGGGAAGATAGTGTGAGATGGCAACAATAAGAAAAGGAAAATCATGGCGAATATGAAGAGAAAAGGCAGATGGTATATTGCTACAATGAAAGCAGAGAGATCAAGATTAAATAAGGAAACTAATCATCTAATTGCAAATGTGTAATGATCTTCAACAACATACACATTTGAAGATTTCTAAAGACAACGCCTATATTTAATCTAAGGACTTACAGTTATTGTTTGCACTTACGAAACAAGAGGTAACCTACCTTGATGGTGCGAACTGGAAAAGAAAAGGTGAGCTCAAATTATTGATACGACCTACTCCATAAGCTGAATCTGCTAGGACCTTTGTTCTAGAAGAATGTGACAGATAACGATGGATATATATAAATATGGGAGGAGAACTAAGTATCTTTGTTCGACGGACAAAGGGATTTGAAACAGTGAACTTAAAGAACGAGGAAGATATTTACGCTCAGCATCACCATCATTATATAGAGCGATGCAGACAAGCTGGATTCAATCACCACATGAGCAAATCAACAATAAAGATTGCTATCTGAAAGAAACCAATATGTAAGTAAAATCGACCGGAAAAGGCGCATACGTATGTGCTCCCAGTTCTTTGACATCATGCTCCACGATGAAATCATATCTACCCCGATCTAATTGACTCAACAGGGGACTTTGATGTATCCGAAGAAGTATCCTCTGTCTCTCGGTTTGTATTTCCGCCTAATGTAGGTAAATTTAGTCAAAATTTATGACAGAATAAGAAGAAACAAAGACTTCATAAAAAGAGAGCTAAGGTAAGGCCTCAATTCATGTCACGAAGGGGAAACTTTTAAGTACCACCAAATTTTAACCTAGGGAAACTCGCTAATCTATCAACAGAACCAACCTCAATGAATAATAGGAGCCACCAAGAGAACTAAGGCCAACCATGCACGTCCAAAGCTAACCAAACTATCACCTTGCGTAAGTTTTTTTAGAGGAAAAGCTTGCATAATTTCTTATATGTGTTGACAACACCTACTTCTAATTCGATTTGATCATTTAAGCATATCATATTGGTCTAACCATATAACATACAAAGAACAACCAACCAATCCGATGAATCAAGTTAGCCTTTAGTTCATGACAACAACGAGCCAATCCACTAATCGAACTTAACCTTAGTTCATGACCGCAGCGATAAGAACTAAGGCTAACAACTGAAAAAGTGCATCAACCTAGCGGTTTGACTAAAATCAGATCGAGAATTATCACCGACAAAACTCGACCCAATCAATCCAATTCTTGAAATGACACAAAATTTCAAACGATGTTTGAAATTCGTGAGAGGAAAAGCGGATGCAAGTTGATCAAATACCTTGATGATGACCTCCACGGCCTCGAAGCCGGAGCTGTTGTTGATGCTGATGTAGCTGCAGAAGGTCTCCCCAAATAGATCGCCTAGCCACACACGCACGCACGCACCCAAGCACATCAACACAAGCGCTCGCTACGCCTATAGCTGCATAGAACACTGTAGAATTGAGAGGAGAAGCGAACCCAAGGACTGGGAGGACGAGGAGGCCGGGAGCGCGAGGGCGTCGGTGGGGTCGCGGAGGAGGAAGCGGTCGCGGAAGGTGAAATCGCCGGGGGCGGTGGTGGCGGCGAGTCGGGCGGGTGGACGAGGCGTTGGAGGAATTCGGCGGCGGAGGGTCGGGAGGTGAGGCGTCCTCCGGGAGGAAGACGTCGCGGGGTCGGCGGAGGAAGAACCCACCTCCCGAGCCGCCACCGGCGCGACCGCGCCTCCAGCGGCGCCGCCGCTCCTAGCGGCCCTCCCGCCCAATTCCTGCGAGAACGCAGGCCACGACGTCACCATCTCGCGCCCCAACCCCAAAGCAAACCAAGAACCATACGAGGACAACCCATCTCACCTTGGGCGGCGGCGATCTGGGTGGGAGGCTAGGGTTTGGGGCGGATTCGGCGATTCCGGCGATTCCGGCGATTCGGCGATTCGGCGGCGGCGGCGGCGGCGGGAGAGGCACAGAAACCCTAGCTCGGGCGCTGGCGTGGCGAGGGGGCGAGGGAGCGGAGGTGCGGGGGTGCGGTGCGAGCGGAGACGCGGGGAAGGCGAGGGAGCGGAGGCGCGGGGGAGCGGCGGGAACGGAGGCGCGGGGGAGGCGGAGATGGGGATTTGGGCTTGGGATCGCGAGTCGCGCGGGGAGGTGGGGATCGCGAGTCCGCTTTGGATTTGGATCGTTGGATATGAGTGGGTAAGGAGAGAGAAAGGTAGGAATTGATCTTGATCGTTGATTTCACTGGTTGGTTTTCTTGGGGACACGAATTGGTGTGAACGCAGCAAAACTCATGACTGTTGGGGGCACAATTTGGGGTGGGCGTAGAAAAGAAATGAACTGGTGTATTTTAGGAGTAGAGAAGTACCAGAACCATCAAGAGTATGTTAGAAATGTTCTTTTTTTTGTAAGAAGACAACTAAGTAATTAAACCACTAGTATTGAACTGTGTTGACTGTTGATGTGTACAGACTAGAATCCCAAGAGCAATATCATATGTAAAAGATACAGAAAGCAAGAAAGCAGTAGATACTGTGTGTTAAATCAAAAGTAATTCATAACATATCCGCCAATCTTTAGTCTCAACCCTATGAACATCCAACAGTAACTTATTATATACTGTGTATAAGCACTGCAAGTTGCAAACTAGTAAACTACCTGCACTTAAAAAAGTAAACAAATAAATACCATAGATTAAAGGTGTATAACAACAGGTAATATTTGCACCAATTGAGCATAATGGCAAACCTTATGTATATATATGATGTGCATATTCATCAGTAGACCGATACATATAAACAAAAGCTACCATTGCAATTGATGTAGTTCAAAACTTTATCCCGCCGTATTTAGACTTTAATAGTAGCAATACAAACCCCAAAAAAAACTGTTAAGTTTGAGCAAACCTGATAGAGGACAACTATAGTAGGTTTAAGTTTGAGCAAACCTGATAGAGGACAACTATAGTAGGTTTAACACAGCCATACAGGAACTTGATGTCCAATACTTGAAGTTCTTCGAGTCTGACATAAGAAAAGGATAATTGTAAGACAATATAATCTCAAGACACCTAAACTAATCAGGTCAAATATTTTAATAAAAATCATCATCCTTATTGAAACATTAACCTCTATCATGAACTTCTGACAACAGATGTGATATAAGACGATAACATCTGATGGTTGTTATAGGACAGAAATAAACATTCAAACATTAGAACAACTTTCGAGCCACCATGAGAAATGTTGGGGTTGGGCTTTATCTTGACTGACAAGCATGTAAAGTCACAGTAATAAAATAACCCCAACATTTTTATGCATAAATATAAATATAATAAATCAAAACAAAGCTTGATTTTGTATACATTATGGTTGTCTCTAAGAAAAGCAGAACAAGATTCCATAAGAATTCCACCCATGGACCCACCGACGCTAAGCATGCACAGATGCTCCAATAATTATAGTTACAGAGACTACAATGTCACGTATTTTTCCAGACTATATCACTAAATGAATGTTTCTAGCAGCAAAAGCATTCAGTTAGGGCACTCCCAGTGGGAGTGTCTATGCTAATTAATGTGATGCCACCTAGGATAAAATCTGATGTGGCATCATAGTTAATGAGGTGAGAGGTGGAAACTATGTCTTGCATGAGACACTAGCTTGACACATAAACCAAGACACAAGACATGAGCAAAAATAGCATTGGGGGTATAGATGGTGTCTATGGCACAATTTCAAATAAAAAGCAGCCAATAAGATAGAGAGAGAGGTGGAGAGGGATTTATTGTTGTACCCCCACTTATAGAAACAATGCATTGGGGAGGTGGTTTCTTAAGTTGTGTCTATCTACTGTTAATTACCATAGACATGACATGTGGTGTCTAGCATTGGGAGTGCCCTTATCATCGCCATAATGGTACCTGATATTGAAAGCTTCCTTCAGCTGTCCTTTGTTGTCAAATGGTATAACCTGCCAAGCAAGGGTTCCATTCAAGGAAAGGAAATATGAGCTACATATAAATTTCTCTCCTCAGAGATGAGAAAGTACAGACTGGTACCAAGGATGAATGCCCAAAATTCATAACAATCTAAGTAGCAGAAAAATTCTTTTGACTACAGGAGAAAAATTCATCAATTAAATCATAGCGGGAGCACTTGCATGGGAGCTTACTAGTATATTAAAAAGAAAGCTAATAGTACCTGAAAGCCCAAGGCAAGTCTAATCTGCTTCATCTGCTTTGCGCTCATCGCCCATGTCAAAAGTATCTCGTGGGCTAACTCCCACCACAACGTTCCATCCTTCAGCTTTTGGATCTTCAACGTAAAATACTTGCTCCACTTGTGAAGAAAAGACAAAAGGATCATGCTCTAGTTTTTCTCCGGTGTGTATTTTTGAGAAAAATTCACAACAGTGAATCCAAACCGATCTTTTCAGTAAACCAAAGACGATGATGGACATCATACCAATCACATTTGAAAAGCACAACCTTGTAGTCTCTATATGTCAATTCTATTATATCGATAATCTACCATAATAATTAACCCCATCATCTGCAATGTTTACTACACCACTATTTTGTGTCGACTGCATGACCTCACGACTCATCTTGTGGAACTGAAACCCTTAATAATATAGCCGCTGTATCTCACACCACATCTGCTTGGTTTTGCAGCCAAAGCTTTGACCTTTTCTGTAATTCCTAGTCCATCGCCTAGGATAACCTGCATAGAAGGAAGTTATTGTATCCATTTGTCATATTAAACTCATGGCTTGATAAGCAATTTCAACGGGTACTGCACCTTTTGTTCCAACCAGTCAGGAAAGTGTTCATTGATCAACTTCTCGATGGAAGCAGGTGTTAAAGTAGTTGAAGGACACAATTTTCTTTTCTCCTCATCCACAAACGCTCTAAAACAATAGGATTAGTTATCAAATGTCAGGGCACCAAATTACTAAAAAGAAAAAAAAGGAGGGAGAGCTATATTACGCACTTGCGGAATTCTTCAAGTTCATCACAGTGTCGCAATACGTATCGATGTGCCTAAACAAGAAGCTGGCTATCAAATTGACTTACAGTAGTAGCCTTTCCAATTGGTTCACCAGCACTATCAAACAAGTACATGTCTTTCATATTGTCTGAAGGTTCAGGGTTTCTAGCTGGTTTTGTAAAACGTGTAGTTCCTTGAAGAAATCTCGAACAAAATGTCATGCACTCCTCCATGCAATATCCTTCATCAATCGAACCTTCTGGGTGAGCTCTATTCTTCACGAGTGCCTTTAGCCGAACAAAAAATCTAAATGCAATTATGAAGACATATTAGTTGAAGGAAATATTGGTAATGTACGAGCAATAGGTAATTGCATACCTCTCCATGGGGTACATCCAGTGTAATGAACGGGCCACCGAGTTTAACTTCTTCTACCAAGTGCACCATCAAATGCATCATCACGAGAAAAATGATGGCAGGAAAATTCTCTCCATATTACAAAGTGTCATCACGATACTCTCTTGAAGTTTGCCCACTCATCAACATCTATCACCTTGGAGCATAACTTCTTAAAGAAATTAGCTATTCCAATAACTATTTCCATGACATCTTTGCTGGGGTAACAGGATCGAAGTGCCACTGGAAGAATGTCATGTAGTAAAACATGATTGTCATGACTTTTTAGTCCACTCAATGTACAATCTTTCATGTTGACACACCTAGAAAGGTTTGATGCATAGCCATCGGTGTCTGATGCTTTGAATTACTGAACAAAGAATCTCCTTTTTCCCTAGACATGGTAAAAGGTGCATCGGCATAGTTTCCTTCCCTTCTTCATCTACCACGGGTGAAGATTCTGTCAATTCAAGTTCCACTAAATCTAGTCGTGCATTAAGGTCATCCTTTGTTTTAGAACAGATATCCAATAAGGTTGCAATAAAGTTTTCGCACACATTTTCTCTATGTGCATTACATCTAGATTGTGCCTTAGTTTGTTGTGTTCCCAATAAGGTAGCTTGAAGAATATCGACCTCTTTTTCAACCAATCTTCTGGCTTCTTCTCATTCTTGCCACGATTCTCATCTAATTGTTTCTTTTCTCCTCCACTCTTACGCTTGCGTTTTTTATGGCTTTCATCTTGATTTTCCTTGTTCTTGCCTTTCTTTGTGTCCTTCGTTTTCTTTGCTATGCACCCCTTTTTCCCTAACACAAACACTCTGCCTTCTAACATTCTCAAAACAAAAGTACCATTCATTGTTTCAGGTGCAAGTCCATCCTCGGTCATGCCATCAAACTGTGTCTTCTGCCTTCGAAATATGTGACCTTGTGGGAGCCATCGACGATGTCCCATATAGCACATCTTTTTACCTTTATTCAGGTGAAATACTTTTGTTGCCGGACCACATGAAGGGCATGCATATGTACCACCTGTGCTCCAACCATATAGGTAAGCTAATGCAGGAAAATCATTTATAGTCCACAGTAGTGCAGCTCGGAGAGAAAATTTCTTTCCGGAAGAGGCATCACATGTTTTCACTCCACGCCACAATAATAAGAGCTCATCGATCAAGGGCTGCAAATATACATCAATATCGTTCCCTGGAGAACTTGGTCCAGGAATGATCATTGACAACATTAAAGATGTTTGCTTCATGCAGATCCAAGGTGGTAGGTTGTAGGGAACAAGCATTACTGGCCATGTACTATGCTTTGAACTCATATTACGGAAAGGGTTAAATCCATCACTTGCAAGACTGAGGCGTACATTACGAGCATCTGCTGCAAAATCAGGATATCTACCATTAAAATCTTTCCAAGCTTCACCATCTGCAGGATGTCGTAGTTTTCCGTCTTTAGTACGGCCCTCATCATGCCATCGCATGTCATCTGAAGTTTCCTAGTTGAAAATAACCTTTGGAGCCTTGGTATCAATGGAAAATAACGCAGCACTTTTGCTGGTTTTTTTTTCCTCTTACATTCAGCTGTAGATCCATTCTTCTTATCATCTTTCCAACGAGAGCTCTTGCACACATCACAAAAATTTTGTTTAGCTGCAGCACCTCGGAAGAGCATGCAATCTTTAGGGCAAGCATGGATTTTCACATAGTCAAGGCCTAAAGCACGGATGATTTTCTTCACTTCATAATATGTCTTAGGTAGGTTTGCCTCAGGAGGAAGTGCAGCAGATAGTACAACTAGTAGTGATGTAAAAGATTCTTGTGTCCAGCCATGTAAGCACTTTAAGTGATATAAGGTGACCAAAAATGATAGCTTAGAAAATTTGCACCCAGGGTATAACCTTGTGTGTGCATCCTTCAAGTATCTTTCATATGGATTTTGTTCCCTCCCCATAGCATCATCTTCTGCTGGATTCACATCCTCATCCACAATATGTTCCATATTTGCAGATCCTGATTGAATATTATCTGCTTCACCATCAGACATACTTGGTAGTGACTCGTAAGTTTCAGCCCAACCAAACGCAGCCTGTAGAAGTTCTTGCATGCCATCTTGTACTGCAGCAGCTCTTGGGACACCCAAAGTAGGCAAATTTCTAGTGTCTTTTGGCACGTCAACAAATGCAAATGATGGCCTGTCATACTTCTCGCCATGATGAACCCAGGTAGTATAACCTTGAATAATACCATCACATCTCAAATGTGTCCTGACTTCATCATGACTCTGGTTTAATCTGTTTTTGCATTTTTTGCAAGGACAAAGTATCTCCCTATCATGTGGAATGTCCCGGTAAGCAAAAGCCAAAAATTGCTCAACGCCATCTTGATATGCAGCCTCCCGTTTTGGCCTACTCATCCAACTTCGGTCCATCTCCTACATATGTCGAAATTTGTCAAAATGAAATATAATCAATCAGATTTTTCTTTTCTTATTTTTTCAATGCATAGTTGTCAGAGGATGTATAGTACTTGGCTAGCATTAGCAAATTTGATTAAGCTCCCTTTTCAACTAGATGAACTCACATGTTCTCACATGATGAATATTACTTAGAATGTGAGCATCAAAATTAGTTTAGCCATCTTTTAGCCAGATGAACTAAGCAGCGTTTTATCCTGTGCACACAAGCTACTGGACAGAAGAGTAGTAGTAATATGAAATTGATTCAAACATGAGCTGGGAAGGAAATAGAACGCTGGCAACAATCAAGGGAAATATCCAAGAGTCTGCTATAAATTTTGGGCCCAAGAACTAACAACACCATACTCAAGGATTAGAGCACAGTCAAGTAGGCAAGTAGAGGCACACACGGAATGAACAAAATCATTTCAACACAGGGAAGAATAATACCAGAAATTAGCTCCAGGGTTTTGTTTGTCAGGTTAACATTTTGAGAAAGATTGAGCATCAAAGCTTTCAGATCCTTGATATTCTTCACTCCGGCATCAGTAATTAACCCACCGCAGACTTCAACAGACTGAATATTCTTAAAATCTGAAATAGCATAAATCATGTCAAGTGATGTGGCGTGGCAACGTACATTACACTAACTTCAAATGATGTTTCTGCAAAATGGTCTTAGAATGGCAACGTACCTAGATGGCAGAAGGTATGGGACAAGTACTTCAGAACATTTTCAATGGTTTGAAGTTATGCCTATCACCTGAAAACATTGACCCTATCTGACAGAAATTACCATCAAACACAACCATTGGAAGGCAGGCTTTGAAAGAGCATGGCATGGACTACAATGGGTACTATTATTGGATATCAACCGGAGCGTTGGTTGGATATATGATCCTATGCAACATCGGGTTTTCACTGGCACTCACTTTCAAGAGGCATAAGAAACTCAATCTACTAAAAAAACTTACTGTTATTTTTCTGCACTGAATGTTTTGATATATCAACTATTGGAGCATCTCGAATTATCATATCACATGAGGAGTTCTCAGTATTGCAAAAAAGAGATCTACACAAACAGTTGGATGCAACAAACAAGATCAACTATTCATCTAAAGCAAGTGCCACCAACCATACAAGGAGTAAGAACTTTTCTTTTAGGGGTTAAGAACTTAAGAGCAACTTGCTATAAATAACAGAAATACTCCCATAATAGCAAGAAATATACCCACATAGCTAATTGATAAGTTCAAGTCATGAATTTCTACCAAGACAACTTGGTAGCTTACCAATGACAACTAGTAAAATTTGGATTTTAAACCTATGGAACAAGATCGAAGACAGAATTTTCAAATATTACTTAATTTCATTTATTTATAATTTGTGTAGGGAGGATGGCCTTGCCTTTCATTCCCCTTGCAATGTCATTTGAGGATGTGAATTATTATGTAGATACTCCTCAGGTGATCATACATAAAAACTATATATGGTATTATGTGTCAGGGATGTATCTGGTGCAAACCCATATTTGGATTTTATCCTGCCAGCCCCTCACTTTGAGCGCTGGATGAGGCTTGGATGGAGTATGGACTAGATTTAAGTGGACGTAAGGTACTAGGACTGGATGCACCAAACATAATTGTTGGAGCCTTGGGGGTTATTCACAAAATTGTCCATCCAATATACTCCTTAATTCCATCTAAATCTAATCCATTATCCATCCAAGCCTCATCTGATGGACGAATGGAGATTTTAAATGATATCAAGAAATTTTTGGTTTGCACTAGACACTCCCTTGATATTATTATTGACAATCAGAATCCAATGGCAAATAATACCTTTTTGATGCACAACATTGACACAGAAAAGACTACAACTTCTTCAAAAGATAAGTGGCTCTCTCATGCAGAATTCTTTCAAAGACCGATGGGAGTCACAAGAGCAGGTAAAACAACACTATTGGATGTTCTTTCTGGAAGGAAAACAGGAGGCATAACAGAAGGAGACATAAGAATTGGAGGATTTCCTAAAGTGCAAGCAACTTTTGCAAGGGTAACGGCTTACTGTGAACAAGAAATGTAAGCTTTTCTATCTACAAAGGTTATGCTTTGGGTTGGAACAGCAAGTAATACAAAAAAAATCAATTCAGAACTGATGAGCACTAGCAATGGGAACTGTATTGCACCCACATGTACTTTTTAGTATGCTGATCCCCTTGTATACTTTATCAATTATGACCTAACATTTGCACTTTCCAGATCTTGCTAACAAGCTATAATTTAATATTCATGACATTAGATTAACAAGCACGATTTGGAAATCATACAGTTTCTTAGTTTCTTTTTCTAGCTTGTTGGTGATAAAATACAAACTCGGTGACTACTGCTTTGTCATATACAGAATTTGTAAATGAAGTTCTCAAACAATTGAGCTTGATGGGATCGAGATGCTTTAGTTGGAAGACCAGGGTTGATGGTTTATCCATAGAACAATGGAAGTGACTAACGATGAGCAAAGTGGAGCTTGTCTCCAATCCATCAATTATATTTATGGATGAACCAACATCGGGTCTAGATGCTAGAGCGGCAGCCGTGGTCATGCGTGCAGTGAAAAACATTGCAGAAACTGGAAGAACAATTGTATGCACCATTCACCAACCAAGTATTGATATATTTGAGGCATTTGATGAGGTAATGTGTTTCATTACTTTCAAAAGATTGTCCCAAGGTCTCAGCAAGTGCCAAAAATATCAGAAAGAAATGTATAACGAAAGCTAACCTCCGGGGGTTGGATAAAATATACTCTTTCCAGTAAAAAAAGAGACCTTTTCGACAATGGCAATGGCAGTGTTCGGGCAGCACTGGGGAAGATTAAGCCAAATACAAATACAACAAATTTAAATCACAATATGTAACATGTCTCCAAGGGAGCTGTTCATCTATATCAACAAAAAATAGGGTGATATCAGTAATAGGTAATTCATCAAACTGAAAATATATTTTTTTTCATCAAATGCTACACTCATATAATTCTAAATCTCACAATTCAGATTATTATTCTTAAGGGACAACAAACTGATGTAATTTTACCTGTACTTCACGCTGCTGGGGACCGGAGGGGCGGAAGGAGGCGGCGGTGGCTGTGCTGGGGACCGGAGGGGCGGAAGGAGGGCGGCGGCGGGGCGAGAGGAGGGAGGCGGCGGGGCGCGGGAGGGGAAGGGAGGAGGCGGGAGGGGCGGCGGGCGAGAGGAGGCGGCGCCGCGAGAGGGGAAGGAGAGAGGGGAAGGAGGTGGCGCGCGGCGAGAGGGGAAGGGGGAGGGAAGGAGGCGGGCGCGCGCGAGACGGGGGGGGGGGAGGAGGCGGCGGCGGCGGTCCAGAGGGGCGGAGGGAGGCGCGCGGGCGTGAGAGGGGAAGGGGAGGGGGGAAGGCGGCGGGCGCGAGAGGGGGATGCAGGGAGGCGGCGGGGCGGCGGGGGCCTGGAGGGGGCCGAACGGGTATTTTGGATACATCTAGACCTCTAAACACCCAAAATTCTATTTTTGACCTCTAAACCAAAAAAATTCCTGAATCTAGACCCCTGCCCGAGCGCGTGTTCGCCTGGTACCGCCACCTGTCCAGTCGTGCGGTGTGGTACCGCACGACCGCACTGTAGCACGGGTCGTACGGTATCACACCACACGATCGCACTATTCATCGCACTGTTGCGGCAGGTCCTGCGGTCAAAAAACGAGATGTGCGGTCGGCGATTCGGTCATGCGGTCGGAGCGAAAGAAATGTGCGCTCGGGCGATGAACAGTGCGATCATGCGATGTGGTACCGCACGACCCGTGCTACAGTGCGGTCATGCGGTACCACACCGCACGACCGGACAGGTGGCGGCGCCAGGCGAACGCGCGCTCGGACGGTGGTCCAGATTCGGAATTTTGTTAGTTTGAGGGCCAAAAATGGAATTTCGGGTGTTTATGGGTCCAGATGTGTCCAAACTTCCAGAAACGGGGGGAGGATTTAGGTTTTTATATGGGTGGCATTTGAGGATTTAGGTTTTTATATGAGAATAACGAAAAATATATTCTAAATTGCAAGGGAAAAACTTTTATGACATGTTGTTTGCTACGCTTTACGACGTGTCTACATGTTACTGACGGTCAAAAGCGTTTCTAACTTCGTGACATATTGATATGTTTTAAATATCATAGAAAAAAACATTTTTACATGTATATAACGGTTGTTGATACGCTTTTCAATGTGTCTAAATGCTATTGATGATTTAAATCGTGTCTAACTCCGTATCATTTTGAGACGTTTTTAGTATCATGTCAAAAGGCATATTTAGGTGGGTATGGGCGATTGTATGATACGTTTTACGTCATGTCTAGATGCTATTGACAATTAAAAGCGTATCTAACACCGTGTCATTTTGAGATGGTTTTAATATCATGTTAAAAAGTGTCTTTATATGTCTCTTGACAATAAAAGCGTGTCTAATGCCGTGTCAAGTTGAGATGTTAACAAAATCATGTCAATAAGCGTCTTTATGTGCCCATGTAGAGACGCTTTTAGCCTGCGTTACTATGAAAGCGTGTCTAGAGGGGGGGTTTCTTGTAGTGTACACGCATGTAAAACTTTATAAAGCCTCATAAAACATCATGAAACTTAGTTAAATTAGATATAAAACCTTCTAAAATTTTATAAAGCCTCATAACATCATCAAACTTAAATATGAATATTAGTCAATTTAGACCTGAAACCCCCTGAAACTTAATGAAATACCATGAAACTTAATTATAAAACTTAGTTCATATAGGCATGAAACCTTCTGAAACTTCATGAAACCTCATGAAACACCACAAAACATAATTGTGAAACCTAGTCAACTTAGCATGGAACCTCCTGAAACTCTATGAAACCTCATAAAACACCACGAAACTTAATAATCAAATGTAGTCAATTTAGGCATGAATCTCCTAAAATTTTCTGAAACCTTGTGAAACAACATGAAACTTGATCATGAATTCTTCTAAAACTTTATGAAATCTGATGAAATACCATGGAACTAATCATGAAATCTCATACAACAAGTCAATTTAGGCATGAAAACCTCCTGAAACTTCATGAAACACCATTAAACTAGTCATAAAACTTTCTAAAACTTTTAAAACCTCATAAAACTTAGAGTTCAATTTCCATAGATCCACTACCAAAATCGAGGTTGCTACAGGGTGGTATCCTGTTACAGAGTTGCAAAGTAGTTTCGTGAAATTTCATGAGGTTTCAGAACTCAAATTTGAAGTTTCATGAGGTTTCAACTATACGTTAATTGTTTCAGCATTTTCACTTTTGACCTTGTAAATTCCAGCTGCACGATGCTAGCACTCCGGAAGTGTGGAGGTTGTAATTTCGCTACAAATAGATGAGACACACATGAATTTATGGTCGATGGAGTAAGTACAATTGTCCACCTGTGCGAGAAGAAAAGGGCAGAGGTGGTGACACTGAAGAAAACCAAGAATTCAAAATTGCTTCCAGCAAGTTGTGCGGATTGATGACTATTAATTGTTTGACCATTTTCATTTTTGAAGCTTAAGAATTCCAGCTGCACAATGCTTCTTGATCTCTTTTGAAACTTGGTGCATTAGTCAGTGGAGGGGAAAAAACAACGTGCACTACTACAGAAATAGTATAAGTAGACGCCAAATCACAGATAGTTTGATAAAACCGTCTGTGGCATACACTATTCAGTTTGCTCCTTTTCAGTAATCACTATTCACGTAACAAAACACATCATTGTAGCTTAAAAGAAAAAAATGAAAGAAAGTCTAATCCACAAGATTTTAGGGCAAGAACACATACTCCCGATGTTCTTCGTGATGCAAATCTCATTGTTATCTTTTAATGTTTTACACAAAGATATAGTCGTAAAATTATAATAGTATGATAGCATGTCTAATCATAAATCTAATGATATATTTTTTATATTGTATATAATCCTCAATTTTAAAATCTAGTTGTTAACTTTTAATTTAGTCATCACCAAAATTTTCTTAATTTTTGAAAGCCTTTTCTCAATTTTCAAAAGCTTTCCCTACATCTCAGCAACTTCGCACAAATTTAACAGATCCATAAAAAGATAACCAGATCATTAAAATATTTTATTTCAATTCAAACAATTTAAAGATTTTTTCTGACCATTATTATATGTGAACTACATCACCAGGCTTCTGTTGAAAGTAAATTTGACAAATAAGTACACCCATGTAGCAGCATGCATTAAGTATCTCCTATTGGTAATTGGCGGTGCTTGAATTGCTATGTACACCAGTCTACCTAGGCTCAAGCTCTGCGATGGACGACTGAGGCTCCGAAGAATGCTGCTCTTTCACATCCACAGTTTCCGAGTAGCTCCTGCTGCTACTGAATAGATACGCGGGCCTGTAGGGAGCTTGCAGAGAGATCGTGTCGCTGCTGACCGTAGTCGATAATAAGAGAATAGATGTTTAATATATTCTTTTTGTAGAATTTGTATTATATTATGGTGGTTTTTGTAGTATTTTTGTAAAATTTGTATTATATTATTAATATAATTTCACAGTAGGAAGAAGGGAGGAACACAGGCAGACCTCCAAATGCTTTCGGTCAACTATACATTAGTTCCGGAACTGTGGAGGTTGCTCCAGTACGTTTTCCTTTTGTAATTTCGCTACAAATAGACGAGACACACATGAATTTATGGTCGATGGAGTAAGTACAATGTCAGCTATTTATGGTCGATGGAGTATAAATATCTCGAAATGCGCTGCCAATGGAATCAACAGTTCTTGTAAAGCAAATGAAAATACTGGGCGAAAAATGATGCACCTCCACCTGCTACTCTTGCCATGCCTTCTCCTATTGCAGGCGTGCGCAGTGCATCATGGGGGCGTATCCATGAGACCCCAACAGATGGCCCTCCTCCATTGGAAATCTACTCTGAAAAGTCCATCGGCGCAGATGAGCTCCTGGCAACACAATACCAGCCCATGCAACTGGACCGGCATCATGTGTGGCGCGGTGCGGCACGGCCGCCGCATGCGGTGACCGGCATCTCCTTGCCAGATGCCGGCATCCATGGCCAGCTTGGTGAGCTCAACTTCTCGGCCCTCCCGTTCCTCGCACATATTGACCTTAGCAACAACAGTCTCTATGGCCCATACCATCTAATATAAGCTCTTTGTCAGTACTCTCTATCCTTCACCTTAATTTCAACACCCTCAGAGGACAAATACCAGATGAGATTGGTGGACTACAGAGTCTCACCGAACTTTGGCTCTCCTTCAACAGCTTCACAGGCCATCCTTGGGTAACCTGACAATGTTAACTCAGCTTGTCATTCACCAAACCATGGTCTCAGGTCCCATTCCAAAGGGGATAGGAAGGCTTGTCAGCCTGAAGCTTTTACAGTTAAGCAACAGCTCCTTAAGCGGTGAGATACCAAAAACTCTTGCAAACCTGACCCAGCTAAATGTTTTGTATCTGTTTGGTAACCAACTGTCAGGGCCTATACCTCCAGATCTAGGCAAGCTCGTCAACTTGACCAAACTTGTTCTTGCTGGAAACCAAATCACAGATTCTATTCCCCAAGAAATTGGTGGTCTAGTGAACCTCCAAATCTTACAATTGTCTGATAATCAACTTTCTGGGTCAATACCGAAAACCTTCGGGAACCTACGAAACATCCAAATTCTGACCTTTCGGTTCCTCAGGAATTTGGAAATCTCACAGGCATAGTTCGCCTTGAGCTGGCTAATAACTCCCTTTCGGGACCTTTGCCCGTGAATATATGTACGGGTGGCAAACTCGCATTGTTCGCTGCCGCTCTGAATATGTTTGATGGCCCAGTTCCAACGAGTTTGAAGACATGTACAAGCTTGATTAGACTCGGCCTTGACAGGAACCAGCTAACAGGAGATATATCCCAACATTTTGGAGTGTATCCACAACTCACACATGTGAGTTTGACATCCAATCGGCTCTCTGGGCAGATCTCACCAAATTGGGGTGCATGCCCCAAACTAGAGATACTAATGGTGGCAGAAAATATGATCACAGGTGTCATACCTCCAGCTCTCTATAGATTGTCCAACCTAGTAGTACTAAGTCTCGAATCTAATAATCTCAGTGGCGAGATTCCACCAGAAATCTGCAATTTAACAAACCTTTATAGCCTGAATTTGTCATCGAATCAGTTATCAGGACCCATGCCTTCACAATTTGGAAAGCTGAGCAATTTAGGATACCTGGATGTATCTGGAAATAGTTTGAGCGGATCGATACCTGAGGAACTTGGGGGATGCATCCAACTACTATCCTTGAAGATCAACAATAACAACTTCAGTGGGAATTTGCCAGGTGCAATTGGGAATTTAGCAAGCCTACAGATCATGTTAGATGCTAGCAATAACAAACTCAATGGTGTGTTGCCACAACAACTTGGTGCGTTGCAGATGCTGGAATTTCTGAATTTATCCCACAATCAGTTCAGTGGAAGCATTCCACCCTCGTTCGTAGCCATGGAGAGCCTATCAACGCTTGACTTGTCATATAACTGTTAGAGATATGTATAGTTTGTTATTCCCCATTGTTATGAGGGGTTCTTTGCATATTTACCACTTGTACTTTGTGTATATATTCTGGCCCATTGGCCTCATATGAATACAAGCGCTATTCATAACATGGTATCAGAGCCAAAACTAGGGTTTTGGTTTACCTAGGGTTCCGCGCCGCCGCCCCCCTCGCGCGCCGCCGCCGCCGCCGATCTCCTCGCCGTCGCTGCCTCGGCGCCTCCCCGCGCCGCTGCCGCCTGCTGCCGTCGGCCCGCCCGACTCCCACCCGGTCGCCTCGCCGGCCTCCTCCGCCGCCTCGCGCCTCCCGCGCGCGCGCGCCTCCCCGCCCGCCTCGGCGCCTCCTCCTACCCGTGCGCCTCTGCTGCCGTCGGTCCCGCCCGACTCCTCGCGCCGCTGCCGCCCCTGCTGCCGCCGCCGCCGACTTCGTGCTTCGTCGGCGCCGCTTCTCTTCGGCTTCTCGGACGCCACCGGGACCCCTCCGCCGGGCGCCTCGCGCAGAACGCCGCCGCCATCGGAGCCGGCGCCGCCTCCTCGGTTGCCGCCGGCGCCGCCTCCTCTGTTGCCGCCGGCCGTCGCCTCCTCCGTTGCCGCCGTCGGCCGCCGCCCCTCCGACTGCGACGCTCCTCCGGGCGCGCCGCCGTCTCCCGCCGCCTGCTGGTACCGCCGGCCTCGCTTCACCCAGCCGACCGACGGGCTCTTTTTGTAGGTGAAGTCTCAGATTGGATCTGAGATTATTAAAAAAAAACGTTGATCTAACCGCCGCGCCGTCCAGCGCCGCCTGTTAGACTTCGTTACCTTGGTCGCCGCGCCGTCCAGCGCCGCCTACCAATGGGCACCGTTTCCCTCCCTCGCTGCCCGGTGATTTTTGATGGTGTTAATTACACCGACTTTGTGTCTCACATGCGCATTCACATGTGTGGTCTTCGTCTCTGGGGCATCCTCTCTGGCGATGTCACCTGCCCGCCTTGCCCTATTCCTCCGACGGAGCCTACGCCTGTTGCATTGCCCCCGACAGCTGATAAGGCTGCTGCTGAGGCCGCTGATGATAAAGCTGCCTCTGCCTACCAGGAGGCTCTGGATTCCTACAAGGATTGTCTGACCGTCTACACTCAGTGGTACGATGACGACGCTCGGGCTGCTGCTGTCCTCATCGCGATGTCGGCCTCGATTCTCTTACGAGGTTGTGGGACTCTCTTCGGCTTTCCAGATGTGGACTCATCTTCGTCAGCGCTACGAGCCCTCGGGTGATGCCCTGTACCTGTCCGTGGTCCGCCAGGAGCACTCTCTTAAGCAGGGTGATGCTACTGTTGACGCTTTACGCCGAGTTCTGCATGCGGCGTCGCTGGACTCACTTCGCACCGCCGGTGCCGTACTGTCCGTCTTTGCTGGATATCCGTCTTTGAACCGAGTTTCAGCGGGTTTACGAGTTCCTTACTCGCCGCCGTCCGAGTTCGAGCAAAGGCGTGCCCAGCTCCTGCACGCCACCCTCGTGTCACTCTCCGGAGGCTCTTACCGAGATACGCGGAGAGGAGACTCGTCTGAGTGGTGCTGGTCTGATGCCACTCCCCTCTGTGCTCGCCGCTCGTCCGCTGCTACACCGCTCTCCGCGGCTACCATAGGTGGTGGTGGCCGTCCTCGATCCGGAGGTGGCCGTCCTCACTGCTCCTCTGCGACAAGGATGGCCACACCGAGTCCCATGCTACAAGAAGAAACGACATCTTTCACGCCGTTCTTCTCCTGGCACTAGTGCTTCTACGACGACGTCTGCCTCGACTTCTTCAGCAGCTTCTCTCACCGAGCAGGAGATAGCCAGACTTCGACGCCTACTTGCCGCTTCAGTTCTCCTCGGCGAGTTCTGCGCAGTTACGCTCATCGACTCTTCGGCACCGAGAGACCACCTCCTACACAGTCAGGTACCTCCCCGTGGATTCTTGATTCTGGAGCATCCTTTCACATAACTCCTGATCCTTCCACTCTGTCTTCTATTACACCTCTTGATTCTCCTGTCAGCGTTCTTACTGCTGATGTTACATCTCTTTCTGTCTCTGGTCGAGGATCTCTTAGCAACTCCTCTTTTCATGTTCCTTCTGTTGCTCATGTTCCTCGCCTTACCTTGCAGCTTCTTTCTGCTGGGCAGATTACTGACCTTGGTTATCGGGTTATTCTCGACTCTGACTCTTGTTGTGTTCAGGACTACCACACGGGAGCTCTGGTTGGTTCTGGCCCTTGGCGCCGTGACTCACAGCGTCTCTGGGAGCTTGACTGGCTTCACCTTCCTTCCGCTGCCACCATCGGCGCCAGTCTCTCCGCTTCTGCCACTTCGTCTACCGGCTCTTTCCAGCAGTGGCATCACCGTCTTGGCCATCTGTGTGGATCCCGTCTGTCGTCCTTAGTTCGTCGTGGTCTTCTGGGGTCTGTCTCAGGAGACGTGTCTTTAGATTGTCGGTATGTAAGTTAGGTAAATGATTCAGCTTCCTTATCCTCATAGTGAGACGTGTCTCGGCGTCCTTTGATCTTGTTCATTCGGATGTTTGGGGTCCGGCTCCCGTCGTTTCGAAAGGGGGTCATCGTTATTATATTATTTTTATAGATGATTTCTCTCGCCACACTTGGATATATTTCATGTCTTCTCGTAGTGAGGTCTTATCTATCTATAAACAATTTGCCACTATGATACACACACGTTCTCCACTCCTATTCGTGTCTTTAGAGTGATTCTGCGGCGAGTACCTCTCTCGTCACCTGCGCAGCTTCCTTGCTGAGCAAGGCACTCTCGCTCGCCTTCTCTTGTCCCGGTGCTCATGCTCGAATGGTGTCGCTGAGCGCAAGCATCGTCACCTCCTTGAGACGGCTCGTGCTCGATGATCGCCGCCTCTATTCCACCTCACTTTTGGGCCGAGGTCGTTTCCATCGCCACCTATCTCGCCAACATTCAGCCCTCTTCGCTCTTAAGGGTGCGATCCTGTTGAGCGCCTCGTGGTCTTCTTCCGACTACTCGCCTTCATCTGTTTGGCTGCGTTTGCTACGTTCTCCTCGCCCCGAGAACGTACCAAACCGACCGCTTCGATCTGTTGAGTGCGTTTTTACGCGTGCGATGCGAGCACAAGGGCTATCGGTGTTGGGATCTGTTGGTCGTCGGATGCGGGTTTCTCGGGATGTGACTTTCGACGAGTCTCGTCCATTCTACCCACGTCCTGCCTCTCCTTCGGCTTCCTCTGTGGAGTCTCTGTCTTTCTTGACCTTTCCAGATACACCTATCTCTGTTTTGCCCTCGTCCACCTGTCCCACTGAGTCTCCACATATTCCTCCTGTGGCCTCTCTGCCGTTGTCGTCGCTGTGTCGTCTCCTCGACTCCCGTGCTCCTCCTACTACCGTACCTCCTCCTCTTATCTTCTACACTCGTCGGCCTCGTTTTGAGGATCTTCCAGCTGAGCCATCTTCTTCTGATGTTCCCTCTTCTTCTGATGCTCCATCTTCCCCTGATGGGCCATCTTCTCCTCGCTACGCTCTCCGCGATCGCCAGTTGATTCGGCCTCCTGCCCGTTTTGCCTTTGCTGGCGCGGCTACTTGTGAGCCTGTCTCCTACCGGGATCTTTGTTACTCACCACCGAGTGGCAGCTTGCCATGGCCGAGAGATTGCTGCCCATGAGCGTCTCGGTACTTGGGATCTTGTTCCTTGTCCATCTCATTCTCATCCCATCACTTGTAAGTGGGTCTATAAGATTAAGACTCGCTCTGATGGCTCTCTTGAGCGCTATAAGGCGCGTCTTGTTGCTCGTGGTTTCCAGCAGGAGCATGGTGTTGACTACGATGAGACTTTTGCTCCTGTAGCCCACATGACCACTGTTCGGACTCTTATTTCGATGCGCGTGCTCGCCATCGTCTGCTTTCACTTGATGTCAAGAATGCCTTTCTTAATGGCGAGTTGCGTGAGGAGGTCTACATGCATCCGCCACCGGGTATTCTGCTCTCGAGGGCATGGTGCATGCGCCTTCGTCGCTCTCTATGGCCTTAAGCAAGCCCTTCGTGCTTGGTTTGAGCGCTTCTCCTCTGTGGTCACTGCTGCTGGTTTTCAGCTAGTGATCATGATCCTGCGCTCTTTGTCCACACTTCGTCTCGTGGTCGGACTCTTCTTCTCCCGTATGTTGATGATATGATCATTACGGAGATGATTCTGAGTACATTGCCTTTGTCAAGGCTCGTCTTAGTGAGCGCCCTTATGTCGGATCTTGGTCCTCTTCGTTACTTCCTTGGGATTGAGGTTACTTCCACTCCGGATGGTTTCTTTATGTCCCAAGCGAAATATATTCAGGATCTTCTTGATCGCGCCTCTCTCATCGATCAGCAGATCGTTGAGACTCCCATGGAGCTCAATGTTCACCTCCGACTCTCGATGGCGAGCCTCTTTACGATCCGACTCGCTATCGTCATCTTGTTGGGAGTCTTGTCTACCTTGTCATTACTCGTCCGGATATCACTTATCCAGTTCATATTCGAGTCGGTTTGTTTCGCTCCCACTCGGTCCACTACACCCACCTTCTTGAGTTCTGCGATACCTTGGCGGGACTATCTCTCGCCGTCTCTTCTTTCCACGTTCCAGCTCTTTACAGCTTCAGCCTATTCGGATGCTACTTGGGCGGCGATCCTTCGATCGCCGGTCTATCTCTCTTCTTCGTGTTTTTCTTGGTGGTTCTCTTATTGCACGGAAGACGAAGAAACAGACTGCAGTGTCCCGTTCGAGTGCAGAGGCTGAGCTGCGAGCTATGGCTCTCTTGACAGCGGAGATTACTTGGCTACGGTGGTTACTTGAGGATTTTGGTGTTTCTGTTACTACACCGACTTCTCTCTTGTAACTTGGAAGGGCCACTGCCGGCAGGACATCTACTTCAAAATGCTTCCATAAACTGGTTTCTTCACAATAAAGGTCTGTGTGGTGATCTCTCTGGTCTGCCACCTTGTTATTCAACTCTAGTACCGGTCGCCATAAACCAAAGCTACGTAGCTTGCTACTGCCAATTTTTCTTCTTGTGGGTTTCACCGTTCTTGTCACAGTTGTTGGTATTATAATATTCACTCACAGTAAGAGAAAACCACAAGAAAGTGCTACTATTGAGAGCAAATATGTATTCTTTGTATGGAACTTTGATGGAAGACTAGCATTTGAGGATATCATCAGGGCAACAGAGAATTTTGATGACAGGTACATCATTGGAACAGGAGGATATGGCAAGGTCTATAAAGCACAGCTCCAAGACGGGCAGATAGTCGCTGTTGTTAGAGATAATATAGGCTTCTAGAAAGCATTGTATTAGAACTGGCATGTGTATAGAGATAGAATCGGTATCCCTCTCAATCACGGATTGCTTCTGTAACCACCGCCGTATTTCTCGGCTATTTAACAAAGCTATGCGGCCTCTAACGAGGTGAGAACGCTTCCTAAGTTTTCATGGTATCAGAGCTTGTTCTCCTCACATATTCATCTACAAACCGTAGACAGCCATGAATACGTCGTCTTCTTCGGCTCCGGCTGGGATCTCTCCGTTTGGAGTACCGGTGACAGAGAAGCTGAGCAAGAACAATCATCTGTTATGGAAGGCGCAGGTTCTTCCGGCCGTGAGAGGGGCTCAAATGTTCGGCTACCTCGACGGCACCATCGTCGCAACCGCAAAGGAGATCGACGTTAAAGACGGCGACAAAATTGTCAAGGCGCAGAATCCGGCGTATGCGTAGTGGATCGCTGCAGATCAGCAGGTCCTTGGATATCTGATGTCCTCCCTCTCGTGTGATGTCCTGACGCAGGTTGTGTCTATTACAACGGCAGCGCAACTCTGGGCAGCACTTGAAGAGATGTTTTCGTCAAGAACTCGAGCGCGCGTCATCAACACACGTATTGCGCTCTCCACGACGAAGAAAGGTAACCTAACTGTTAATGAGTACATTACCAAGATGAAGTCGCTAGGCGATGAAGTTGTAGCCGCTGGTAAACCCCTTGATGATGAAGACATGGTGTCCTACATCCTCGCTGGTCTGGACGCCGAGTTTGAACCTGTTGTCTCAGCATTGGCAGCCAGAGTTGAACCGATGACAGTAGCTGAACTATACTCTCAATTGCTGGGTTTTGAGGGCAGAGCAGACCTACGGCAAGGTATGTACCAAGCTTCGGTAAATTCAGTGAATACTTCATCTTCTGGACGCAACGGAAACCAACGGGGCCGAGGCCGCGGACGTGGGAATATGTTTGTTTCCAATCCCGGCCGAGGTCGCGGTGGAAATCGGGGACATTCTGGAGGACGGACGTTCGGTGGTGAGCGCCCAGTGTGTCAGCTGTGTGGCAAAACAGGCCATACCGTGAGTGTCTGCTAGCATAGATTTGATCCGGATTTTGTGCCGCAAGAAAAGAGTGCCTCTGCTGCTACTATACAATCCTATGGAGTGGATACGAACTGGTATGTTGACACCGGTGCCACAGATCACATCACAGGAGAATTAGACAAGTTGAGCATTCGAGTGAAGTACAACGGTGGAGATCAAGTTCATACGGCCAATGGATCAGGTATGTGCATTAGTTATACTGGTCATACTCAAATCTGCACCCCTGATCGTCCACTTTATCTCAATAATGTTCTATATACTCCTGATGCCAAGAAAAATTTGATGTCTGCTTCACGCTTTGCTGCTGACAATCATGCCTTCTTTGAGATTCATCCAAAGTTCTTTTTGATCAAGGATCAGGTCACGGTGAAGGTTCTACTTCAAGGCAAGCGTAGAGGCGGCCTACACCCACTACCCTCGTCATCATCATCTCAAGCTCAGAAGCATGTTTTTAGTACCATTAAACCTACCTTGTCTAGATGGCATGATAGACTAGGGCATCCATCCAGTGCTATTGTTCAGCAAGTAATCTCTAGAAATAAACTTAGTTTTTCAAAGGAGTCCAATAAAGAGTTAGTTTGTGATGCTTGTCAACAAGCCAAGAGTCATCAGCTTCCCTATCCTAAGTCTTCAAGTTTCTCTACTGCCCCTTTAGAACTTATGTTTTCTGATGTTTGGGGACCTGCTCCTGATTCAGTGGGCAGAAAAAGATATTATGTCAATTTTATTGATGATTTTAGTAAGTTTACTTGGATATATTTGATCAAGCATAAGTCTGAAGTTATACAAAAATTCCAAGAATTCCAGGCTCTTGTAGAAAGACTCCTAAACCGGAAAATTATTGCCATACAATCTGATTGGGGAGGAGAGTATGAGAAACTAAACTCCTATTTTTCGAAGATGTTGGACTATTCACATCAACAAAATGGATCCGCTGAAAGAAAACATCGCCACATTGTTGATGTTGGACTATCTCTTCTAGCTCATGCCTCCATGCCTCTAAAATTTTGGGATGAGGCATTTATCACAGCCACCTATCTTATTAACCGTACACCTAGCAAAATTCTTCAATACTCAACACCTTTGGAACGGTTACTTGGCCAAAAACCTGATTACTCACTCCTCCGTGTGTTTGGATGCGCATGTTGGCCAAATCTTAGACCCTACAACTCTCGCAAACTTGAGTTTCGATCTCAATAATGTGTCTTTCTTGGCTACAATCTCTTACATAAGGGTTTTAAGTACCTTCATGTGTCCACGGGTCGTATTTATATTTCCCGTGATGTCATCTTTGATGAAAATATTTTTCCCTTTGCTAAACTCCACTCCAATGCCGGTGCCCGTCTTCGTTCTGAAATCCTTCTTTATCCACACCTTCTTCCAAGTGCTGATCAAGGGGGAACAGTATCATGTGACTAGCCAACTAATGCACATACTAACAATACTAAGATTTCTGATGAGGATGGTGCAGATCTGGAATTTTTTGGTGCAGATTATGGGCAAGAACCACATGCACTAATACATGAAATCACAAGTCAAACCGAAGGCGCTGGAACCAAGAGCAGCCTGTCCAATCTGCCAGACACGTCGGCCTCAACAGCAGAGGACTCTTCGTCGGGCTTGATTCCTTGGATGCAGGGATTGGCGGATGACGCTGCTGGAGGGAGTTCGTCACCAGGAGACGGTCCCACCGCAACAATGTGGCGTGATGATATTGGTGAGTCGGTGGAACACGCTGCTCTTTCGTTCTTAGCGGTGACAGGTGAAGTTGCTGCGGGATCTTCTGTGGAGACCGCACAGCCTGTTGCGGAGAGCCGGCCACATACAAGGTCACAGAGTGGAATCAGCAAACCAAAAGTCTATACAGACGGGCAAATCAGGTACACATATTTCACAACCACAAATGAACCACAAACAATTGATGAAGCACTCGCAGGTAAGAAATGGAAGCAGGCTATGGATTGTGAGTTTGATGCATTGATCAAGAATAAAACTTGGCACCTTGTACCAGCTAAACAAGGAATAAATATAATTGATTGCAAATGGGTTTTTAAGATCAAAAGGAAAGTCGATGGATCACTTGATAGGTATAAGGCATGACTACTCGCAAAAGGATTTAAACAAAGGTATGGAATAGACTATGAGGACACTTTCAGTCCCGTAGTTAAAGCCGCAACCATACGAATTGTTCTATCTGTTGCAGTGAGCAGGGGATGGTGTCTACGGCAGTTAGATGTAAAGAACGCGTTTTGTAGGGACCCAGATATTAATATCCGGATTCCTCTGTGATTCCATCGCACTATTCCCTGGATCAGTAGATAGTGCTCACAGATTACAGTTCTGAATATCAAAATACATATCATGTGGAAGCGTAATTAAAACAGTAGGCTTACTCATGGGCCGATGAGGCCGAAATCATTAAATTGCAGCAGCGGAAGAACGAAGCACACAAGTGGGACCCTCAGGACATGCCCACAGGCAGCCAACTGGAGGTGCGCGACCTAGCCCTTGACATCTTCATCTTTTCTGCCAGCTTGACCCATCTTGTTGTTGAGGCGAGGTGATTTGATTTCCTGAGTCTGAATTTTTGTCGCAAAAGCGAGCGTGAGCACTCCGACCCCGTGCTCCGCGAGCCAATACACAGAATGCAAATAAATAGTATGCATGGATTAACAAAGGAGAGGCTCGGGTTATTTTGTTTGCCATAAATCGCTTTTAGCAGCATTATTACTCTTATTTAATCAAGGTGTTATTACTGCTACCTAACTCCATTCTACAATTGCCCAAAATTGACTTAATCCCCAAAATGCACTTTCTTTATTGACTGCTGTCTAAAACCCCAAACAGCTAGTATCATCATTTGTTTAATCCACCGATCATACCTTGTATTCTGAATTACGAATAATCCAATCCTATCGTCAGTTCCTCACCTCTGAACTCTAATGATTCTCTAACACAATTACTTTCAAATCCACCGTTATCATTCGTATTCAATCCTTTTCATCATTGATTCAAAACCCCAATTCAATAATCCATCTCATTTTCCATTATCTATCTCTAACTAATCCACAAATATACCTCCATCGAGAATTCAATTTACCAAGATTATAATCTACTAATTGTTATGAATTCTCCAATCTTCTCAGAAACTCAATTCATCCTTCTAGTAATTGATCAACTCCTATTAATTCCTATTATCGCCAATATCTTCCAAGAATTTATATTAATCATTAGTGTAGTAATCCAGCAATTTACCTTTGCACTCTCTAATTCTCCAAAATCGATTCACTAGTATATATCCACCAAGAATATCACTAATTCAAGAATTATACTCCAATACTTGTATTATTTATCTAAATTCCCGAAAATTCAATTAGATCATTTATCTAGCCTATCTATGGAACAGGACCCCACTTATTTATTTCTCCCAGAACACGCCCCAGCATTTCCTTTTCATGAGCGACCTGAATCCACCAGTCCCTTTAAGGGCATACTATAAACATCGATCTCTTTTTCTCACAACCCTGTTTATTCCACCCATATTTTAGTTTATAAGATTAGTAATGCCACTATTTGAAATACCATACGTAAAATTTCCTGAGACCTAGCAGCTTTGGAACAAATCATAATGTTCAAGGAATATTAACATGACTTTTCATACATATGACATTACACCATATAACATCTTTCAGCGTTATAGCCGCTTATCTTACCACTGGGACGACACCCAGGACAACTCAAATCAGGGCTTTCCGCTGCCCTCTACTTTTCCATCCCACCCACAAAACATTTTGAAATAGAACTATATCTGGTTAAGTTCCCATGTCTGCCCTTGACCGTGGGCACGGCTATTCGAATAGTTTTAACTCTGCAGAGTTTGTACACTTTTACCACAAGAGATGATCAACTCGTTGCCCCACATGATTCCATAGACATGTGGTTGAGCAGACCCTCACAGTGACTTTTCAAAGTATCTAGACCCTTTCGTCATCTCACTTTTATGGGCTTCTCCCACTTGCGGTGGGTCCCATCTGTGCGCGGGATGTTTCCCACAGTCACTAACGCAGCCGGGCTCCCCTTCCCGCAACGTTAAGACAGCTGGGAAACTTCACCCCCCACTGGTGTCCCTTCAGGCCCCCTTTCCATAGCGTAGCCCCTTCAATCCCCTACCGGTGAGATGAGTCCGGAGTTTCGATAAGTTTACTTAGCCAAGTTGTATTTTACAGACTTGTGGTTGTACAGTTTTACACGGGTTGACATGACAAGATTCGGTCCTTATTGGTATCTGGGCGGTCTACCACTAACCCACTTTGTGCTTCCATTGCACCACATATTCACACCCTCGAACCAATCCGCCCAGATATTTAAGCATGTTGGGGTTTTTGGGAACATAAAGTAATCATACCAACATATACCAGTCATTCCCGTCATGACTGCCCGAATCAATTTCTCATGAATAAAAGTGATGCTTGGGGCAATTTCTTGCCCCGGGTTCCTAGTCAATGCTAAGCATGGGATACAATTAAGGACTTATTTTTGAAATGTTACTATTATATTTTTGCTAGGGCGACAAGGTTCACACATTCTAATATTCCAAAAGAGGGGTAATATTATTCAAGGTAAACAATGGGCACATAACTAGAATATTAAATTAAGCATGTATTTGCATATAAATTAACAGCATGCAATTTGATAATTTAAAACAAGGTAATTTGCAGAAAACATAGGATCAACATGATCAAAGTATTGACTCGCCTGGCACGGTTTGCCGCGGTCTTGAGCTCACACGATGCTTCTTTTGAGCTTCTAGTCTTTTTCTTCACTTCGCTCTTGATCTTGCGTGCTCCCTTGATTCTTCACGACTCCTATATCTAATTACGTGCTAAACGACTGAATACAAATATAAACAAATAACTCAAGAGATCCAAATAAATCCAATTACTTTAAATACCCGATTTACTTTAAATTATGCATTTATTAGGGTTGGAGAATAGAAGGATGATTTAGGTTGATGTGTTGTAAGCACAGCGGTAGCTGGGTTTGAGCAGGAGGACAAGTTGTCTGAATGCTTTACCGTGAGGGAAAATTTTAGAAATATGAGGGATCAAAAGTGAAGATGCACCTACAGGAATTATCTGCTTTTGGGAAAGGAAGGTGGCCATACATGGCCGATTGGGGCAAAGCGAGGCTTGACATTTTTATTAATAATTGCTTTCATTATTATTTTTATATTTATCAGGGAAGTCCCATGGGTTAAGATATATATATATATATATATATATATATATATATATATATATATATATATATATATATATATATATATATATATATATATATATATATATATATATATATATATATATATATATATATATATATATATATATATGTGTGTGTGTGTGTGTGTGTGTGTGTGTGTGTGTGTGTGGTTGTGCGTGTTAGGCCAATTTTTGGAAAGAGAATATAAATATTTAGAAACGGATGATTGATCTTTGACTTGACTGAATTTGGTTTTTATTAAGATTAATTTGGCATAGTGAAGGAATTTGATTTTATTTGAAATTAAATATAGTGAAAGGGTGAAATTTGACTTAACAAAACTGGAATTAATAAAATTTAAACTAATAAAATTTTAATTCAATGGAATGGAGGTTAAATTTGAATTCAGGGCATTAAACTGACCAAAATGGTGTATTATTGTATTTTCGGGGTTTTTGGAAATTTTCTGGATTTTTCTAGTATTTTTAATTGTTTTTCTGAATTTATAAATGCATATGAATAGTGTGCTACAGTGTTGGACTCGGCCTAGACGAACAGTGCGGCCCGACCCACTCCTCTCGTGTGGTCAACCCGCGGTCAAACCACGCACGACGAGCAGGCCGCGGGCCACACTGATGCGGGCGCAGCCCAGCGCGGGCGATCATACTTCCGCCGATGGTCGACACGCGGCCACTGCGGATGGTGCCGTGAAGTGACGGTATCGGCGGCCGAGATTTAAAACAGTGTGGACGCTCTAGATGAAACGGTGTCGACGGCCACGATTGGGCCACGCCGATCGCCGGGAGTCGTCTTCTACCTCCAGACGGGACTCCCGACGGGAAACAGAGAAAAACGTCGGCGGAGGTGCGGTGACTACAAGGCACTAAAGACAAATTGATTCCGCTAGAGGGTGCGCGTATAGCTTGGGGTTCCATTTTGGCCTTTTGGGGAGTGAGTGGAGAAATGGCAGGGGCTGGCGGTGACCGGAAAGGAGGTGGTGTTCGCGGCGGCGCTATCAACACCTAGAGGCTCATCGGCCAAATTGAAAGCATTTTCACCATCTAGGGAACCTAGGGAGTACAATGGAAAGACTAGTGAAGCTTGGGAGTGACTCAGGTGGCCTAGCCACGGTGAGGTCCGTATACCTGGCGGCGACCTTCGCTGCTAGCTTGCTGGGCCGAAGCTCCTGTGCAATTGAAGATACCACGATAGTTAGCATACACTGAGGATCATGGCGTTGCAAGGAATCGAGAAATAATGGACGGAATCGTGAGATTGCATCTAGGGTTAGCCGGGCTCAGGGGCGTCGATTACCGGCAGCTCAGGCGATGGCAATGCAACCGGCTGCTCCGGGAGACTCACGGAGGTGCTAGAAGAAGTTCTGTGGGCTTCATGCGTTTATATAGCGAGCGTAGGACTGTGGCCACAGTGGGGGTGTCCTCGGCTGCGTTCTTCTCACGCGAATGGAGAGGGGGAATGAATTAAATCTTCCCAGAGATTGTGTGAGAGGGAGGTGGCGGGTCTCTCCTGTGGGATATGATAGGTTCTTTGAACCTTGTACTCACGTTATGAGAGAGGGAGAGAGGGATTTGCTGCGGCGGAGGGAACAAGCGCGAGAGGGAGAGCTGACGCGCGGGGCAAGGAAGGAAAGGAGGGTCACTGGCGGGTGGGACCGAGTGCACTGGCGTGACGCCGGGTGAGGGAAGAGAGGCGACGCAATCCAATGAGAGGAGGCGGCGACGCGTGCACGGCCGTGGCTTCAGGCAGGAGAGGAAGAAGCAGCGCACGGTCGGAGACACCAAGGAGAAGGGGTGGCGCACTTGCCAAAAGAAGAAAGCGTATTTTCACTAGGATTTGCCAAAAAGTGAAAGAAATCCGAATTTAATCAAAATTCATGAAAATTTTCAAAATGAGACTTTATATTTTAACTCAAGTTTCTCTCTTTTTATACTGGATCATCTTTTCAGATTCGTGTTTATAATTTTAGTTTTCTATTATCTGCATATTTCCTTTTTGGCATTACTAATGTTTGTCTTTATTTATTATGAATTTATTCAACTTTTGAAATCACAACCAAAATCGGAAAACACAATGAAATCCAAATATATTACCAAAATAATTCAAGAATTTCATATTTTCGATTTTAAATTTTTTAGGATGTTACATGTTTCTTCATGGTGTTCTTGAGGAGGAGGTCTATATGAAGCAACCACCAGGTTACGAGGATCAGCAGAAGTCACATCACATATGTAAGTTGGATAAAGCTCTTTATGGCCTTAAACAGGCTCCTAGAGCCTGGTTTGCTAGATTATGTCAGAAGCTACAGCAACTTGGTTTCATTGGTTCAAAGGCAGATACCTCATTGTTCTTTTACAACAAAGGGTCAGTTACAATATTTTTGCTAGTATACGTTGATGATATTATTGTAGCTAGCTCATCACAAGAAGCAGTTACTAGTCTACTAAAAAATCTTGCAACAGATTTTGCATTAAAACATCTAGGTGACTTGCATTATTTTTTGGGAATTGAGGT
This sequence comes from Dendrocalamus sinicus, assembly GCA_036346575.1. Taxonomy (NCBI): domain Eukaryota; kingdom Viridiplantae; phylum Streptophyta; class Magnoliopsida; order Poales; family Poaceae; genus Dendrocalamus; species Dendrocalamus sinicus. Next base: position 103,684 of record JAYEVI010000461.1, on the reverse strand, counting down.
ATCCAAAATGAAAGATGGTATATTATTATCACAAGACAAATACACTTTTGATTTGCTAAAAAAGGTTAATATGGAGCATTGTAAACCGGCAGTCACACCATTGTGTACATCATAGAAGCTTTCCTTACAGCAAGGTGAAGTTCTTGGACCCGATGATTCTACTAAATATAGAAGTGTGGTTGGAGGACTTCAGTACTTAACACTCACCAGACCTGATATATCCTTCCCTGTGAATAAGGTGTGTCAGTTCCTTCATTCACCAACTACTATTCATTGGACTGCTGTGAAACGAATACTGAGATATCTTAAATATACGCTCGGTACCGGGCTAAAGATTAAGAAAAACTCTTCTACACTTGTTAGTGTTTTTTCTGATGCTGATTGGGCAGGAAGTGTTGATGATCGACGCTCCACCAGTGGATTTGCAGTTTTCTTAGGCTGTAATTTGGTCTGGTCTCTTGGAGTGCTCACAAACAAGCAACAGTATCAAGGTCTAGTACTGAAGCAGAATACAAGTCATTAGCAAATGCAACAGCAGAAGTGATTTGGATACAAACTCTATTACAAGAATTAAAAGTTTCAAGCCCGCCAACAGCACAACTTTGGTGTGACAATATAGGAGCAACCTATCTATCTGCAAATCCAGTGTTTCATGCTCGGACAAAACATATTGAGGTTGATTACCATTTTGTTCGTGAAAGAGTAGCGTAGAAACTATTAGATGTGCAATTCATCTTGACTAATGATCAAGTTGCTGATGGTTTTACAAAAGCTTTATGTGCTAGAAAGTTAGATATGTTTAGATACAATCTTAACTTATGTAAGTTATGATTGAGGGGGAATGTTAGTTATAGTATAGGCTTCTAGAAAGCATTGTATTAGAACTGGCATGTGTATAGAGATAGAATCGGTATCCCTCTCAATCACGGATTGCTTCTGTAACCACCGCCGTATTTCTCGGCTATTTAACAAAGCTATGCGGCCTCTAACGAGGTGAGAACGCTTCCTAAGTTTTCAGCTGTAAAAAAGCTTCATCAGATAGAAGAAGAGTTGAATGATGAAACAAGATTCCATGCTGAAATGGAAATCTTATCACAGATCCGACACCGAAGCATTGTCAAACTGTATGGATTTTGCTCCCATCCGGAGTACAAGTTTCTTGTCCATGACTACATTCAGCGGGGAAGCCTTCGAATTACCTTAGAAAATGAAGAACTAGCAAAGGCGTTAGATTGGCATAAGAGAGCTACTCTTGCAAATGATATGGCTCAAGCAATATCTTATTTGCACCATGACTGCAATCCACCTGTAATCCATCGAGATATCACTAGCAACAACATCTTACTTGATTCAGCTTTCAAGGCTTATGTTTCAGATTTTGGTACAGCAAGGTTTTGAAGCCTGATTCTTCAAACTGGAGTGCACTAGCAGGGACATATGGCTACATAGCTCCAGGTAAAAATTACATACTTTGTTGTCACACATGAAGAATTATCTCCTCAGGGACTCATAATTCTACTTTTTCTATTTTGGTGCAGAGCTGTCTTACACATCTGCTGTGACAGAGAAATGCGATGTCTATAGTTTCGGTGTGGTTGTTCTAGAGGTGCTGATGGGGAAGCATCCAAGGGATTTATTACAAACCCTTTTGTCGTCTAGGGAGCAGCATACACTGGTGAAAGAAATACTGGACCAACGACCTATAGCACCAACAACAGCAAAAGAGAAAACAATATCTCCTCTCATCAAGGTTGCTTTTTCTTGCTTGCAAGCTTCTCCTCAGGCAAGGCCAACGATGCAACAGGCATACCGAACACTCTTTCAGCAACACTCTTCCAGTTCCTCCTGTTCCACGTCTTTCAGCACACATACTCTTGAAGACCCAGGGGCTGGCACCTCCTCTGCTGCCGCTGCAGCTGCCCAGCCAGGCTTCGCTTATACCTCATCGCCGGCCAGTACTCCTGATTACTAGGTCGTCCTCGACTCCCTCCAGGGATTGCACATGCGCTTAGACGCAACTGATGCAGCAGCATGGGGAGGCCATTCAGGAATCAGGACCAGATGACTGCCATGAGTGCACAGGTAGTTGGCTACTTTCACTACCTGCGCCAGTATTACTCTCTGTTGGATAAGTCTTGTGTGTAGTCGTGTGCATGGTTGTAGTCGTAGTCGTGTGAGTCAGTTATGTTTAGCGCATGGCCACGTCTTCCGGTCATGCGCAGTTCAGGTCGTAGTGGCGCCACGTATGGGTTGTTTGTTCATGGAGCAAGTCTAGGAGGCCACGTTATGTACATAGAGTTTTATAAATTCAGCAGTGCATGAGAGAAAACGTAGCTGCCTTGTAGCACAGACCTAGTGTTCATCGAATTCGCGTGTGTTCACAGCTCGGTGTTTTCCAACATTTGGTATTAGAGCTGCGTTGACGGTCCAAGCGTAGCTATATCATCGTCGTGGGCTCCGACGAGTGGGTAAGTGAGGACTCCTCCGCGGCGAGGCCGACCTCCCTCACTGACACCTCCTCCGCGCCAACCGCGGTACCGTGACAACGGTGGCCGTGAGATCGTTGTCCAGCGCATCTTCAAGGAGGCATCAGGCTCGGTGGTCTACCCCACGCTCACTCGAACAAACTACACCGGCTGGGCGGTAGTGATGCACGTGAACATGCAAGCGCAAGGTCTTTGGCAGGTGATCGAGTCCGGCAATTGTGACTACCACGACGATAGACTGGCGCTGTCTGCCATTCTCCACGCTGTGCCACCCGACATGCTCTCGACCCTCACTGTCAAGGATGCCTAGGATGCGGTCAAGACGATGCTCGTTGGCGTCGAGCGTGTCAGAGAGGCAAATGCACAGAAGCTGCAGCACGACCTCGACAAGATCATATTCAAGGATGATGAGTCCGTCGATGACTTCACCATGAGGATCACAAGTCTCGCCAACAACCTTCGAGTCCTGGGGGACAATGTCACCGACCAGGAAGTGGTGAAAAAAATTCCTGCAGGTCATCCCGGAACATCTCTCGCAGGTTGCCATCTTCGTTGAGACCCTTCTCGATTTGAGCGCGCTCAGCATCGAGGAGGTAACCGGCGTCTTCGCACAGTGGAGCAGCGGTACAGGCTCAGCTATAACACCAACACCGGTGGACGTGTCGATACCAATGGCCGCTTGCTTCTCATTGAGGATGAGTGGCAGGCCTGGCTCCAGAGGCGCGAGAACAACAAGAATAATGGGGGCAATAGCTCTAGCGGCAATTGCTGCCACGGCAAAGGGCATGGGCACGGACGAGGTACTACGTCACACGACGGTGGTGCAAATACGGCCAGCCAGGGTGGTGGCCCTGACACTCCTAGGGACCAATGCCACAACTGTTGCAAGCAACGTCACTAGGCCAAGGACAACCGTAGCAAGCCCAGGCGTGATCAAGCTCACCTGGCCAAAGGGGACGACGATGAACCCACTTTGCTTTTGGCTGGGGCACTCATCGACTACAATTTCCCTCCACCGCCGCAACAATTATCTCCATTGCCACCGCCGCGCACCCACATCGAGGTGAACGAGGACAAGGTCTTTGTCCAGGAAGAACGTGACCACCATCAATGGGTCCTAGACACGGGAGCCACCAACCACATGACCGGGTCAAGGGCAGCCTTCTCCGAGCTCGACGCCGGCATCTGCAGCACTGTGAAATTCGGTAATGGCTCGTCCATGGAGATCGAGGGGCGCGACACCATGCTCTTCACCTGCAAGTCGAGAGAACATCGAGCGCTCACTGGAGTGTACTTCATCTCGAGATTGACGACCAACATGATCAACCTCAGACAGCTCGATGAGATCGGGTGCAGGGTGGTGATCGACGACGGGGTCTTACGGATCTTCGACCAATGACGACAGTTGTTGGCGAAGGTGAGGCACTCTTCGAGCTGCCTCTGCATCCCTGAGCTCTGTTGGAAGGTCTTACGACCTCCCAGGACCTTTTACGACCAGTTAGAGTCGTTTACGACCAGATCCGGATGCTTACGACCGGTTCCGACCGCTTACGATGTCTTACGACCACTCTAATTCGCCACCGCTCGCTTTGAGTCGTGGTCGTAACTTTACTGTAGCAGTTTACGACTACTTCGATATGTCGAGGCGCTGTCTTCCTCCAGTCGCTCGTAGTACCGTGCTCGTAACCCTTTTCGTGCAGGTAGTCGTTCGAAGTCGACTACTCGTGCACCTCTGGTTTGCTGCGGTCGTAATGTGTTTCGATCACATTCAAACCTTGTTTGCCATGGTCGAACAATTTCTCGACCATGTCCAGTCTTCATTTGCCGTGGTCGTGACACTTCCCGACCACGTTCGATCACCGTTTGCCGTAGTCGATTGTCCTCTCGACCACGTCCAATCACTTCAGCCAACTTGTTCGTTACGACTTCAGGTTTTTTTCTGCCGTCTGCCACGACTTGCTTTTCTCCCGACTTGCTTGTTATGACTTCAGGCTGGCCTTCGACTACCAGTAGATGAAGTCGTTCACATTCTGGTTCCTCCAGAACCCTTTGCATGCCATCTGGTTTCCAGATTTTCAATGGTAGCTTATACAACCGATTTGCTGACTTTTGCACCTTCATTAGCAGCCGCTCTCTGTTGTCGAAAACTCTCAGGTAAACATCTTTGAGCTCGATTCGACAACCATCTTCAGTCAGTTGTCCAAGACTTATGACATTGCTGCAAAGACTTGGTATGTAATACACATCTGACAGTGGTCTTTGACTTCCATCCTTGCACTTCAACAGAATTGTGCCTCTCCCTTTTATCTGAACGGTTGAGTCATCTCCAAACTTCACCTTACCGACCACCTTTTCATCCAACTTATGAAACAACGAGCGTGTGCCTGTCATGTGGTTACTTGCTCCGTTGTCAAGATACCAATTTGTTGACTGGTCCTGAGTCTCCTCTCCCTTCTCCATCAAACTAGGGAACACCTTCACTTCATTTAAAAACACCATTGTCGGTTCTTCAATAGTGCAGTGGGATAGTAGCAAAGTTGGTTCTGTAAGTTCAGAGATTTGAGCAAGATTTGCTTCTTCCTCATTCTTCTTTCTCCAGCATTTTTCCGCATAGTGTCCATACCTTTTGCAGTTGTGGCATTGTATATGGCTTTGACATTCCGCAGCATAATGGCCAAATTTTTCACACTCGAAACATTGAATGTGAGACTTATCTTGAAATCTTCCACCTCGACCAGGTCCACGACCACCTCTTCCTCCTCTTCTGGACTGAAATCCACGACCTTGCTGGCCATATAAGTCTGTCTGGTCTGGATTGTCTTGATTCCTCGTGTCCGCCTTAGCGAGCAACATTTGTTGGTTATAGGACCCTTGTCCTTCGTTGTCGGCTTGGTAACTCTTCAGAAGCTGCTCGTGTGCTTTGAGCGCTCCGGTCACCTCCTCAATCTTCATCTTCGAGAGGTCTTGCGAGTACGTGAGTGTTGTTACGACCGGGAGAAACTTCTCTGGCAGTACTCGTAGATACTTCTTCACCGCCACCTCGTCTTTCAAGTCGTCGCCGAGAGATTTGATCTCGTTTATGACTTCGTTGAATCGACAAGAAAACTCTTCTACTGTCTGATTCTTTCCCATCTTCATGGCTTCAAATTCACTCCTCAATGTTTGGAGTCGAACTTCCTTCACTCGGTCTACTCCTTCATGCATGGTTTTCAGAGTAGTCCAGACATCTCGAGCAGTCTCCTTCCCAATCAATTGTCGCATCATTGAATCGGGAACGACTTGATAGATCGCCGCCATCGCCATCTTGTCTAGTCGTTCATCAACGACCTTGTCTTTCTCCTTCGGTTCAACTGGGCCCCAGACACCCTGCGCGGTCATGTTGACCTTCACCTTCATCGCCCAGATCGGGTAATTGTCCGAACTGAGGATCGGGTACTGCAGCGACACGCTCTGCTTCGCTGCGTCAGCCATGTTTAACCACGGCTCTGATACCAACTGATGGAAGGTCTTACGACCTCCCAGGACCTTTTACGACCGGTTAGAGTCGTTTACGACCAGATCCGGATGCTTACGACCGGTTCCGACCGCTTACGATGTCTTACAACCACTCTAATTCGCCACCGCTCGCTTTGAGTCGTGGTCGTAACTTTACTGTAGCAGTTTACGACTACTTCGATATGTCGAGGCGCTGTCTTCCTCCAGTCGCTCGTAGTACCGTGCTCGTAAACCTTTACAATCACGCAGTGATGCTGGCGATCACTGTTCACCGTAGTCGAACACCCTTTCGACTACGTTCACTTCCTTCAACGTGATCGGAGTTGCTTTCGATCACGTACTGATCTTCTCGGCGTAGTCACTGCTCCTTATGACCACCTTCACCGTGGTCGTAGCCTTCTCTGCGTGGTCGAACCCTTGACGACCACGTTCTGCACTCCTTCAACGTAGTCGTAGAATCACTGTTCCTTTGCCGTGATCGTAGCACCTCTCGATCACGCCTGCTAGAACTTTGCCGTGGTCGTAACTCCTCCCGATCACGCTTGCGGTGATCGTGAGTCCTTCCGACCACGTCTTGCACAATCACACGACAAAACAATGCTTTGTGTTTTTCCTCTTTTTGGTATTTTCTCAATGGCTTGGTTCATCCTTGGTTACATGTCTACTCCTCCTTTTATACCTGGTTCTACAACTCCTACTCGGTTTACAGACCAACTCCGACTCCGACTCCTTTTCGACTACGACTTCTACTGTCTTACCGGTCTGACCGGGACTCCAACCCGACTTCGTCTAGAACTCGGTCTCAACTTCGACTTCTGATTTCTCCTCCGTCTTGACTTCGATTACTTCCAAACTTTGTATGCGTCTTCTAAAACAAGATTATTTCCAACAAGCTCGACATCACCAGGCCGGTCTGCTTGTTCACACGCAGTTTAGAGCGGGCCTGGTACTGGCATGCTAGGTACGGGCACCTCAACTTCTAGGCGCCAATACAAGGTGATCGTAACCTTCACCATTAAAGTGGTTGTGACTAGCACTTGAGTGGTCGTATCAGATCTCTAGTGGTCATAGCTGCATATGAGCACTCTGAGGTCATATTCAACAGACGCTGAGCTCGCCATCACCCTCGACGTCCTCCCTGCCAACTCCCTCCACCTCTTGCACAATGCGCTTGGCCATCTCTACCTCCTCTGGGCCCACTGCCGCGTGAGCAAGGCCCCAACGTGTCGAAGCAAGGGCGGTGATGGGGTTGCCAGGCTCGGAGGGGACGGGTAGGACAGTGGCGGGTTCCGGTGAGTAGACGATGATGGTGGCATGCACACGAGAAAATTGCTATAATGGGACTTCAAACAACGTGTTTCGCTATAATAGGACTTCTAACGTTGACATCGCTAAAATGACACCCGAAACATTGGCTTCTCGTAATACATGACATTTTGCTAATGTTTCGAAATACCCGAACATTGGAATTAAAAGAGCCAAATGTCATGTATTACGAGAAGTCAATGTTTCGGGTGTCATTTTAGCGATGTCAACATTAGAAGTCCCATTATAGCGAAACACGTTGTTTGGAGTCCCATTATAGCAATTTTCTCCATGCACACAACATGTGTCCCAAGTGCAATGTTTTTAATTTTGAGGTTGTGAGAAGCAGGGGTTGTACCGAGGAGGCTAACCATGGTACGCCAGATCTTGGGAAGGTGGTATGGTGGCAGAGGCTCGATAGGGTGGTGGGAAAGCATCGCTGAGATGAGGAGGCCCCAGTGCGCACCTCGGTTCGTGCGGAGGTAGAGTAGTGCATGCTGGCGACGTAACCTACGCATGGCGGAGACGGCTTGGGAGCAGGGGAGATCAGCGGCGATGTATCCAATGGCTTTCTGGATGTACTAGAGTGCCGCAAGCAAGAAAAGGGGAGGCAAGGAAGAAGAAAGAGCCAGAGGTATTTCGGTCAGTTCACCCCAGTTTAAGAGCACAGGGAATAAAAACTATTTAAAATTCAGAAAAAGAACAAATCGTCACTTGTCGCATGAACTTTAAAGCATTTTATCTATGTCAATGTAATCAAGGACATTTTATCAATGGCGTATGAACTTTGGAGCAAATGATCAATTTTCTCTTCTTGTTTACTGTTGAGATTTCCAACCGGCTTATTAGTTAGTTCTTAATGATGAAGCCTTGGCCATTAGATATATATGCAAGTAATGTGACATATGCATAAACTGTTTTTGATTCGGAATGATCGGCATCAGGAAGAGAGCCACGGTGCTTGGCCTTAGTGCAAACTTGGTGCTCGGCACCACCAGCCCTTCTCACGCTTGCTCATTCTACTTCCACGAACTGGATTCTCTGCAAGCCTGATGAACTCATCAGAACAGAGGGTTTCAGAAATGGGTAACCGCAAGCTTATTTCTGAATTGCTTACTAGCTAGTTCATATATAGTTTCTATGGTGGACTTGCTTCTATTGTGGACTTGTGGAAAATATGGTTTCCAGATCGTTCGCTCTGCAAACCTTTTAATAGTGTAAAAAGCTTTCTATTTCAAAGGCCCGAAATTTGAATCTAATATCAATTTCCGTAAATTAAAAAGCTTTAAATTTTTAAACTGTAAATGAAATTTGAAAATTTCCTACAAACAGGGGAGTCATTTTTTACCTCCACAAATCCCTTCAATTAACGCAGTTAATGATCAGCGTATATATATGAGCAGATCAATCTCTCGTTCTGCCCGTTTAATTATGCAGACTTCTTCAAATAAGAGTTCTCCCTGACCCAGAGGACATATCGATCTCTCAAGCTTTATTGCATAAAATAAACTAGATTTCTAATGCAATGTATACTTTCCCCTGCAAGAGAGCTTTTGCAACGCACAACCTCACTGACTCAAGTAAATTTGTCATCAGACTATTTCATGGAAGCTCAAGCCCTGGAATCTCCTTGCGAACAGCTAGCACGAAAGGATAGTTGATATTAGTCCAGTGTGATATTGGAGAGACGACGCCGTAGGATAATAAAAGTAATAAGCTAAAGCTACCTCCAGATGAAGTGCTACATATGCTAAGTGCTAAACCTGCAGGTACTGCATGAGTACATGTATCTAAAGATCTTGGGAAGATATATACTACTTTAATTCCTCTTTATGCCAGTTTAGGTGAAGTAGTTCCCTAAACTCCTCTATGCAATGCATGCGCCTGAATGTTGTGCTGGAAGGCCTAGGAACCAGCAGTTTCAGAACAATTCTCCACTAGAAGGGAAATGACAGCCACAGGATCAGGAATTGTTAGAACAGATCAGGAATTGTTGAGGGCCGGCCTCGCACACCCAATCCCAGGGCAGCAGAGAATATATAACAACAGAAGCAACCAAAAAACAGTTTAAGACTAGATTCCAAAAGTATAGCATGCAGTATAGATCACCATGGAGAAGCCTCTTCTGTCAGTCACTTGGCTGCTTGGTGAGACAGTGCCAAGACACGGAAATGACAAGTAGGACTGGACAGCGAGCCTAGGCTATATATATGCAGATAGATGCACATATGTCGATGATGATCAGAAGCCGACCCTGACGCCGCCGCATGCTGTACGGACGGGACGGTGGGAGCCATGGGTGGAATCTCGGCCGGTGTCTCACGTACCGCGAGTTGGCGACCGGCGGCTTGCTCTTGCTCTCGCTGATATAATAGGCAGGCGAAGCGACGGGCTCCGCCTCCGCGCGCAGGAGCCAAACATTTGGCGGGAGTATGTGCCGCGCGCGCGCCACGCCTGTTCACACATATACGCACACACTGTAGATTTCTATATGGGGAGTTGGCCTTTTCTTTCTTTTATGATTTTTTCGAGAGATTCTTCTTAGGGTGTCTTTGGATCGTGGGACAGCTATACAACCATAATACCGTCTAATACGCATACAATGGGACAAGTACCTATCATCCCATTAAATGAGTTCGAACGGCCCACGTATCTGCTTTGCATGCCGGTTGTGTGAACTTTCGTTTCCTGATGCTCGCTGCATCCTCCACGTGCCCGCGAAACCTCGTTGTTGTCCTCCCTACGCGCGTGTGACCTTCATGCCCTCCACACGCACCAATGAAACCTTGTTGTCATCCTCTGTACGCATGTAAAACTTTATAAAGCCTTATAAAATATCATGAAACTTAGTTAAATTAGATATAAAACCTCATAAAATTTTATAAAGCCTCATAACATCATCAAACTTAAATATGAATATTAGTCAATTTAGACATGAACCCCCTGAAACTTGATGAAATACCATAAAACTTAATTATAAAACTTAGTCCACATAGATATGAAACCTTCTAAAACTTCATGAAACCTCATGAAACACCACGAAACATAATCGTGAAACCTAGTCAACTTAGCATGGAACCTCCTGAAATTTTATGAAACCTCATAAAACACCATGAAACTTAATCATCAAATCTAATCAATTTAGGCATGAAATCTTCTGAAATTTTTTGAAACCTCACAAAACAACATGAAACTTGATCATGAAATCTCCTGAAACTTTATGAAATTGGATGAAACACCATGGGAACTAGTCATGAAATCTCATGCAACATAGTTAATTTATGCATGAAAACCTCCTGAAACTTTATGAAACACGATGAAATTAGTCATGAAACCTTCTGAAACTTTTGAAACCTCATAAAACTTGGAGTTCAATTTTCATAGATCCACTACCAAAATCGAGGCTGCTACATGATGGTATCCCATTGCAGAGTTGCAAAGTAGTTTCGTGAAGTTTCATGAGGTTTCAGAACTGAAATTTGAAGTTTCATGAGGTTTCAAAACTAAATCTTGTAGTTTCAAAAGTTTAATGAGGTACTAAAAGCGAAAATTGATGGTTTATGAGGTTTCAAAATGAGATTTGTAGTTTTAACAAGTTTGATGAAGTTTTAAAATTGAAACTCGAAAAGAAGTTTCATGAATTTTCAACACTAAAACTTGTAGTTTCAAAATGTTACAGCCGGTACAGAGGACTTAGCATATATATGATGTTTCAAGTAGATTTCATCGTGTTTCAGAGAGTCAGAGAGTTTCATAGGTTTCAAAAATTGAAACTTCGAGTTTCAAAGGCGAGTCTTAGGTTTTAGAAACTGAAACTTTGAGAAACTTGAGCAAATTGGAATGAACTTTGTCTGAAAACACTATGAGAAACTTGTCTGCAACCTACTGGAACTTGTCTAGAACCTGTTGAAACTTGAGCCAAGACTGAAACATGGTGAAGTCATCTTCTCTTCGTGCTTGAATTTTAGCTATGATGTTGTTCAAATTACTACGGCTTGGTCATGTCAGTTTTTCTTTTTCAAAGAGTGCAATTGGTTAAAGGGATATTCATACACCGGTTGACTAACTTGGTTATTAGTTTCACCATGTACCCTAAAAAGAACAACTCCCAAAACTTCCCCTATCACCCACCCGATGTATAACAAGAGTTTCTCTAACATTTAATCAAGTAATCATCTACCGAGATAAGTTAAAACTCCATTAGGAGTTGATAAGTCTTGTAGCAAACAATGCAATCCAGATTCCAAACCAAACACCAACTGAAACTTGACTGCTCCATAGGCCATCTTTCTATGACCAATAATGCAAGTGAAGTTCAATGGTCTCTTTACCGGATAACAAGTGCAATTTGCGTTCTTGTCATTTCAAAACTCTCTCCCTCTCACTCATCCCCTGCTACAAGTAAACAAGAAAGGAACAGTAGAGAATCTACTTAACTAGTAGAGAGAGAGTAGTACCAAAATAAACTACAAGTTTGCAAAGTAGACACAGGAATGCGGATGTGTTGATCCATGAATCTTCTAATTGATTCATCTCTTCTTTTTCCTTTTCTTTCTCTGTACAAAAAGAACTTTGAACTAGAGGTGCTCTTGCTACTAGCAAGTCCTAGTGCCAAGTCTTGCTGCTTTCGCTAGGACGACAAGGGGTCACCGAGGCCCATCATGTCAAGGTAGGTGGCGAGGTCGTGGGCTGAGACACGACATTTGCACTCCTAGTGCTCTGCTTGCTCGGATCCATGTTGTCGAGCCTAAATCACGCTGGCGTTTTGGCCTCATCGGCCTAAGAGCCAAGTCGCCTTCCTGCTCACCATCCGCTACCACGCTCAGGGGAGCCCATGCCACCGTGCATCTCCGTGTGCTCATAGCTGCCCCTACGGTGCCACGCCAAGCCGAGCCACCTCATCTGTTAGACCCAGATTTTACAATCCGAAATCCTCTGTGATTCCACCATACTATTCCCTGGATCAGTAGATAGTGCTCACAGTACAGCACTGAACATCAAAATACATATCATGCAGAAGCGTAAATATAATAGTAGATTTATTCTTAGGCCGTTCAGGCCGAAATCAATAAAATGCAGCAGCGGAAATGAAGCACACAGGTGGGACCCTCAGGACGTGCCCACATGCAGCCAATTGGGGGTTCGTGATCTAGTTCTTGTCCTCTTCATCTTCTTCATCATCATGACCAATTGTATTGCCGAAGCATAGCGATTCGAATCCTAATTTTGGATTAATTGTGAGAGCGAGGGTGAGCACAAACCACTATGCTCCGCGAGCCAATACATAGGATGTAAATAGATAATATGCATGGCTTATCAAGGGATGGCTTGGGTTATTTTATTTTCCTTAAATTGTATTTAAAATATGATACATAGAAATTTTTTGAGACCTAGCAGTTTGAACTAAAGCATAATGTGTTAAAGTATGCAATAATAATAGCGATCCAGATTCCATCCACCGTTACATGGTTTCTGCACCATACGCTAACCTTTCAGTGTTATAACCACTTACCATATCACTGGGACGACATCTGTAGCTTCGACCATGGGTGCATAGTGTAAGCCAGTGCAGGGTGGCAGCGGCCGGTAAAATGGGTTGTGGGGGAATCGGCAAGGTTGCAAGGGGTGATGCTGCGTCCAAGGCGACGACGAGGTGGGTAGACGATAGCGGTAGTTGGTCGAGTGCGGGGCAACCACAAGGTGACGGTGGCCGGAGAAATGGGAGAAGAACAGGAGGGAGACATGAGGGTATGAGAGGTGCCAGGATGCTTACCACATAGGCCATGTAGGCTGGGAAGCAGCGAGTAGCTTCGGTGACGGAGACCGGTGGTGGTGAGGGATAGAGCATGTTGGCGATGATCCACGGTGCCTCTTGCTTCAATCAAACGGCAGAGGAAGCATTAGTGAGGGCTAGTGATGCTCTAGGCTAGAGGAATCAAGTTGTAGCTCACCGAGGCGATGGATCGGGCCGTGGCCGGAGTTGGAGACGAAAGCTCTCTCCGACGGGCTATGGCCAATGGCGGAGCGATTCACTGGAGAGGGAATTCTAGTGGAACATGGCAATCACATTGGTGGCTTGCTCTCCTATTTATAGGTCGTGAGAGGTTCTGGCGGCGTGGGCTGGCTTTGATGGAGGAAGAGCATGGGTGCTCTGGCTTGGGCATTGCAGGGCAAGGTGATGGCAACAGGGTGAGAAAGAGCAGAAGCTCATGCACATAATTTATGGCGACGACCATGTGAAATGGGTGATGGCGTGGTCTTTGATCAGAGCTCGGGTGACAAGGTAGACATGGCAGGGTATGGGTGAGGATAGAGGCGGTGATGGCCGATGCGACATGATGGCAACGCGACAAGAGCAGGGCGCGGACGCGGGCGTGCTTGCGACTTGGGGGGTGCTGTGGCTGACGGAGATGGTCATGGTTGACTTGAGCAGGCGTGTGCACACAGGGTAAGGTGGGGCTGACTGGTCGGTGCCGAAGAACAGAGAGGAGGGAGGAAGAAGAGAAAGGGGAGGAGGCCGGGCCACGATGACGTGATGGAGGCGATGGGAGCAGGGCTTGGTAGGGCATGGGCATGGAGGGCGACGTGGCTGACGCTAGAACAGGGGAGGCGGGGCCGGCTGATGAAGTGCCGATGCGGGAGCAATTAGGAGAGAGGGGAAAGTAAGAAAGGAGGAGGGGAGGAGGCCGCACGTGGAGCAGGGAGCCAGTCAGCGAGAGAATGCGCCAAGAGAAGAAGCCAAATGGAGGAGGAGAGGGAAAAAGGTGGATGGGCCCACATGCAAGAGAGAGGGAAAAAAGGGAAAGAGAAGAAAGAGAGAGAAAAGGCTCAAGCAAAATTTTGAAATTTGGATTTTGATTTGAACTTCAATTTTTGAGGATTAGATATTGGCATTTTGTAACATCCCAAAATTTTGAAATTTGAAAATGTGAAGTTTTTGAATTATATTTGTAATATATTTTATTTGAATTTGGATTTTATGGTGTTTTTCTTGGGATTTGGTTGAGGTTCCAAAATTTAAGAAGCTCAAAAAGAAACAAGCATTAATAATGCCCTAAAAGGGAATGCACAAATGATAGAAAACTAAAATTATAAAGACGAATCTGAAAAGATGATCTAGTATAAGAAGAGACAAACCTGAGTTGAAAATATAAAATCTCATTTTGAAAATAATGGCATAAATAGCAATAAAAGCGGGTGAACAAAATACAAACACACCTACATATATACATATATGTGTATACACAAATTGTGCAAGAAAGAGTTTAGCAATAGGAAATAAAAATATGTAAAATTAAATAAGCCAGCAAAATAACAATATATAAAAATGTAAATAAATAAATATACACACACACATACATCCATGTGCACACATAAATCCAAAAAAAAAATAAATAAAAAGAAAAGGGAAGCGAGGGAGCCAGGCCGGCCATCACCCAGGCCCAGCTCCTGCGCGCGCAGCCCGCCCGTGCCCCTTCTCTCTGGCGCGTGGCCCCGTCTCCACCCCGCCTTCCCTCTCTGGCCAGCCGGCCCCAGCCCCGCGCCAGCTCTTTCTTCCCCGCCTTCTCTCTTTCCTCCCCGTGCTCAGCTTCTTCTGACGCCGCAGCTCTCTTCCGCCTCGTGGCAAGCATGCGCCCGCACAGCCCACGGTTTCCCTGGCCGTCGCCCACGGTTTTCCCGCGCCGCCCACCGTCTCCGCAGCCCCCCTGTGACCATAAGAAGCTTCCCGCGCGCACTCCCCTGTCTCTTCTTCCATTTCCGACCGTGCGCCGGTCGCAGCGCCTCCATGCCGTTCCCGGCCCTCCGGCGACGCCCCCGCCGATTCGATCGCGTCACGGCGTGCTCCTAGCAGCCTCCTCCCTCCTCCCTCGAAGAATCGGACTCCGGTGTCCCTAGCTCGCCGCGCGGCCGACCTTCCTTGCCACCGGCCGAGTGCGCCTCCACCGCCACCGTCCCCTCCACAGTCGAGATCCCTCCGATTCCTCACGGTGGGAGCGACTCCTCGACGTCCCGGACTTTCACTGACGGTCGCCGGAGCCCCTCCTCCACCCTAGCTCGCCGGCGACGTGAGCTCCCCCGCGACGCCGCCTGTGCAAGCCGCTGGCTCGCCATGGCCTCTCCTCCGCTCGGCCAAGTCCTCGGTGAGCTTCCCCGTGGTGCCCTCATGCTTCTCCGCCCTCCTAATTTCGCTCTCTCCTACCCCAGAGCCGGCGCCCCAACCCGTCCCTGTCTCCGGCCGCTCGCGTCGACGCCGGCCACCCCCGACGCCACCTCCACCCGTGATGACACTACCAGGGGCTTCACCACTCGCCGGGGGACCCATTTTGCCCGTTACCCCCACCTCCCCGGCCGAGCCTCGTCGGCAACGCCTCCGGCCATGGCTGCCTCCGAGTTTCCTCTGCCACAGCCCTGCACGCTCGGCTCAAATGCATTTCTTCGCTTCCATCATCAGGTAACACCTTGAGAGCAACTGGCTAGCCGAGCGCACGTTCAGTTCGGCCACCTGCGTTCGATCCCCCTCCTGCGCGATATTTAGCAGTAGGTTTCAACCCTTTTTGCAGAGCAACTCACATTAAAGAAAAGTTAGGAAAACTCAGAAAATAATCTATGAATAATGCAAAATTTTATTTAGTATATAAGAGGTGCTTCTTAAATAACTAACAATGATTAATTATCATATGCTAGTAAATAATGTGCCTTGAGTATTTATTTTTATCCGTATCAATTAAAAAGGTTAGTAGGAATAATGTTTAGATAAATGTTCACAAGGAATGACAGCATAGCAAATAAAAAATTTACTACATAATAAATCATGAACTTTTGCATGATAGTAAATGTTGTAAGACTAACCAACATATGGTTCAAAAATGTAAAGATTAATCCTATGTCCTAGCAGTGATAAAAATCCTTTAGGTAATATACCCAAATTAAATTAGAATATAAGTTAGAGAAACTAATAACAAATCAACTAAGATGTAATTGCGACTATTTAATATTTATAATGAGATTAGCTCATGTATGCATAATTAATATGGTCGAGCCATCACCTAAGAGGCTAATTATTAATTCAAAGCAATAATGAAGAAATATGACTATGGTTAGGTACTCAAAACTTAATAAAGATTACACTTCATTATAATGTATGCACTAGCATTTAACATACCGTCGCTAAACAAATCTCCATAGTATATTTAATTAAGTAGCTATATTAATATATAACCCTGTGCGACAAACTTTGCTAGATGAATAAATTTAAATTAAAAATAAAGCTAAGCTTAATAATAACAAAGGTGCAGACAGAATGATAATGGTGCCCGTGCTTAAATCTTGACACTTGTTTTGATACCTAATAATATTGAGCATAAATGTATATATAGCAAGCAACGGGACCCATATGAGTAGACGATAATTCAAATTAAACTTAGCCTGGGGATAACTTAAGGTACATAAAATGTCGTATCACAAAATGCTATATGCCCGGAACATTAACGCCCGGCAAAATAATACACAGCTAGATCTGTACACCAACCCACAGATCTAACCTAACTCATGGAACTTCCTTGATAAATACAAAAATAATAAAAGATCAAGTTATCGTATTCTACCACCGACCTCACAACAAATCATCCTAATCACTCATAATGAAGCTAAATTGAGTTTATTTGGATTTATTTGGATCTTTTGAGTTATTTGCTTTTATTTGGACTCAGTCGTTCGTAGCGTAATTAGAAATTGGAAGGCGTGAAGAATGAATGGATCAAGCGAGATCGAGATCAAGTTGAAGAAAAAGACTGGAAGCTCAAGACCATCAAATGATATAGTTTTGAGTGAGCTCAAGACTGCGGTAAACCGCGCCAGGCGAGTCAATACTTTGATCATGTTGAACCTACATTTTCTACAAATTACTTTTGTTTAAATTATCAAATTGCATGCTGATAATTTATATGCACATACATGTTTAATTTAGAATTCTAGTTAAATGCTTATTATCTAACTTGATTAATATTGCCCCTCCTTTAGAATATTGAACATGAGAACCTTGTCACTATAGCAAAAATTATAATAGTAACCTTTCGAAAATAAGTTCGTAATTATATGCCATGCTTAGTATTGTTTAGATACTCATGGGCGCGAGAGCGCCCAAGCATCACTTTTAATCATGAGAAAAGTTGGTTAGGCAGTCATGGTGGTAATGGCTGATGTATGTTGGATATGGTTATTTTATATTCCCAAAAAATCTTGAATTGCTTACTTATCTGGGCGGATGGTTCGGGGGTATGGTGCAGGGGTGCACGAGAGTGTGGTTTGTGGTAGAACCGCCCAGATACCACTAAGGACTGAATCTTGTCATGACCTCCTGTGTAAAACAGTACAACCACAAGTCTGTAAAGTACAACTTGACTTAGTAGATTTACCGGACCCTGAAAGTCATCCTTCTAGGAGGAGGTGTGGGATAGTGCAAGCGGCTGTCTGTGCGACGGCTTGAATGGGACACTCGCAGAGGGTGAAGTTCTGCTGTGGCGGGCTAGCAGGGGTGGTGGCCAGCTGCTAGACGTTCAGAAGGAGAATATCCCGCACAACGTATGGGACCCACTGCAAGTGAGCGCGACCCATAGGGTGAAATGACGGAAGGGGCGAGGTACTTTGAACCGTCACTGTGATGGTCTGCTCAACCACATGACTAAGGAATCGTGCGGGGCAACGGGTTGATCGTCTCTTGTGGTGAAAGTGTACAAACTCTGCAGAGTCAAAACTATTCGAATAGCCGTGCCCATGGTCAAGGGTGGACATGGGAACTTAACCAGATATAGTTCTATTTCAAAATTTCTTGTGGGTGGGAATGGAAAAGTGAAGGGCGAAGGACTGCCCTGGTTTGGAATTGTCTTGGGTGTCGTCCCAGTGGTAAATTAAGCGTTTATAACGCTGGAAAATAAGCATATGGTGCAGATGCCATATATGGTGAACGAAAAATCTGTATCACTATTAATGATATTGCATTCTTTTCACACACTATGATTTGGTTCAAACTGCTAGGTCTTTGGGGATTTTTAAATAATTGTATTCAAAAGCACTCTATGCAAAAATAAAATAACCCGAGCCTTCCTTTGATAAACCATGCATACTATTTATTTGCACTCTGTGTATTGGCTCGCGGAGCACGGGGTCGGAGTGCTCACGCTCGCTTTTGCGAAAAAATTCAGAATCAGGAGTCAAATCACCTCGCCTCAGCAACAAGATTGGACAAGCTGGCCGAGAAGATGAAGATGTCAAGGGCTAGGTCGCGAACCTCCAGTTAGCTGCCTGTGGGCATGTCCTGAAGGTCCCACCTGTGTGCTTCTTTCTTCCGCTGCTGCAATTTAATGATTTCGGCCTAATCGGCCCATGAGTAAGTCTAATATTGTATTTACGCTTTCGCATGATATGTATTTTGATATTCATTACTGTAACTGTGAGCACTATCTACTGATCCAGGGAATAGTGCAGCAAAATCACAGAGGAATCCGGATTTTAAATATCTGGGCTCCTACACATTTATATTTTAGATTTTTGTAGTTCAATTGGGATTTCCGATTTTATTATCAGCATTTCACTTGGGAGTTATTCCCCAGTTATCAATTTGTATGGTACAAAATTCAGCAAATTCCAAATAAAATTGCAGAAGGAATTCAAATGAAAATACTATGCAAGAAAAAGTTTTTAAAAATTCCATAATTTTGAACTTCCAAATTTTAGGATGTTACATCACCCATGCTGCTACTCATTGGTGAGAGAGAGCAAGAGGAGGGGGATGAGGAAGTGTGAGGCTCAGGAATGAGTGGTTGGGTTTGAGGGAATTAGATAAGGCATCTAATTTTGATAAGACTGTGTAAATCCAATATTACTTGAGAGTGCTGAATCCAACTGTGGTTAGCTGTCCTGTTGAACAAACAACTAACAGTATACTGTTAGTTAGTATTTCTGATGGAATATATAGTATTTTTTAAAGGGTACTCGAATCTAGATCTAAAGGATCTCGTCCCTCGCCCAAATCATATATATTGTAGGGAAGACTATAATAGAGTTATCTATGGAGAAAATGAGTTTACCTGTCAATTGTTTATTATACAAGGGTTAAGTTGTCTCTCTAGAGTAGGAAATCAAGGTATATTACCTTGCTCCATGTTGGTACAATCACAATTAGAATCTAGTGCCACCTACTCATGTATGTCTCCAGAGTCATTAAACCTAAATTCATATTGCATATAAAGTACAAATAAAATTTGTATAGCGACTAATGAAGCACTTATCTTTGGTTGTAGAGTACTAGAATGTAGTCTGTGTTGCTCTGAGTAGGCAATACCGTCGTTATGTAAGTTTTGACATAGGATGCATCTTGGTCGATGCTTTACTCAGAGATCAACAGTGGGTTGAGAAAACTCACCGGTTCTCGTGATTGCCGAGCTCCTTGCATCATGTATCTATACATAAGTAATAAGTTATGATATTTTTTGGTATTATATGAATGTAGAACTTAATTATACACACTTACAGTGTCTACCATCTTAGAAGGAAGGCGTCGAGGGTGTCTAGGTTGATTGTACAAATCATACTACTGAAATAGCATTGCGTATATGATCAAATCATCTACTGAACTATCACTGCGTATATGAACAAATCATACTACTGAACTATTACTACATATATGATGAACTAGCACTACATATATGATGAACTAGCACTGCATATATGATGAACTAGCACTACATAATCCATACACATCTGAACTAAACCCTAATCCACACACATCTAAACTAACCCCTAATCCATAGCACTGCATATATGATGAACTAGCACTGCATAATCCATACACATATGAACTAAACCCTAGCACTGCATATATGATGAACTAGCACTTCATAATCCATACACATCTGAACTGCACGGTGGAGAGAGCAAGAGACGACGGAGAGAGCAGGAGTGGCGGACTAACCTGGAGACGGCGAAGAGAGCAAGAGAGAGGCGGCGAAGGCCAGAGGCGACGGAGGAAGCTGAGAAGGCCTGATTCGGTGGCAAAGGAAGCTGAGAAGGCACGGGTGTGAGGAAAACCTAAGTGTGAGCAATAGTACTAAGTTAGGTTTGTGGCCCAAGTGTTTGTATATACAGAAGAATATTATCACAGATGGTTTTAGGAAAGAACCATTTGTGATATGATCCATATCATGGACGATTCTTTAGACAAACTATTTGTGATATATTATCACAAATAGCTCTATAAACAAATCGTCTGTGATATGAATTTATATCACAGACGGTTCTAGCAAAACTCTGTCCGTGATGTTATATGGATATCTCAGATAGTTCTTCAACAAAACCGTCTGTGATATGCTATCATAGATGGTTCTTTGACAAAACCATCTATGATATGCTATGTTGTACATATGCTTCAACTGACAGACATTTCAACAAAACTAGACCGTCTTTTCTACTAAACCATCAGACAACAATACATACATACTACTGAATCATTCATGAATTAATTAACCTATCTTTCAATATATCATAAGAAATAAGGTATAATGGATATCTCAGACGGTTCTTTGACAAAACCATCTGTGATACTATATCACAGATGGTTCTTTCACAAAACCGTCTGTGATATGTTATATGCTTCAATACACAAACATTTCAATCGTACTAGCCTATCTTTCCACTAAACCATCACATAACAATACATACTACTAAATCATTCATGAATTAACCTGTATAATTAAAAATAGGATGAAAAAAATGAAATAAAGAAATAAGATGTACATACCAAGTTTCATCATTCCACTTGGCTATTTCTTTTACAAAAAAGTAGGTAGGTAGCTAGCTAGCTATGATTCATGAACCAATCAACAAGAATTAAAGTAGATATGAGTGAGACACACCCTTAAATTGAAGCGAAAGCTACCAAGCTGGATCTAAAACATCTTCTCTCTTTCCTTTCAACTAAAATGTGCGCTGATCAAGCTAGAATATATGTGCATTTCATTATATATATACACACATATATATAGTACCAATTACTAACCTTAGATCACTAAATTAAAGAACAAATGGATCCACAAGTACCCTTCCAAATCTTAGGTCTCCTTTCACCAAATCGCATCGAAGCCAGTCTCCTTTCACCAAACCACCTCAATATATGTCGGGACGAGGGTATTTAATAATGCAATAAATATCACCAATGTTTTGAATCACAAATCATCTGTGATAAATAGGTTATCACAAACGGTTATTTTTAGAAACCGTTTGTGATATATCACTGATGGTTTTTGTATCATAGATGGTTTTTGTATAAAACCGTTTGTGATAAGAAGGTCATCACAAACGGTTCTTACTATCAGTTGCAATATAGACGGTCATGCTAGTAAAACCGTCTAAGCTAACTTGGCTATAGCTTAATACTGACAGATTATGCAGAATCGTCTATGGTAAGGCGTTCATTATGACCTTTCTGTAGTAGTGGTTATTAATATGATTTCTAGTGTATTCATTATTATCTTTATACGCAAACAACTACAAGAAACATTAACTGTTAGGCAATTTTTTATAGGAATTACAATTAAAATGTTTTTTGTTTGAACCATTAATTCGAGGTATGGTCCATTCGTGAGTGCTGCTACCTCTAATTTACTTTACTAATTAACACAGACCCAACTAATATTGACTCAACTACAAAGTGCTATTTATTATATTTATTTATTTATACGAACTATTTAATAGTTTGGCCAAACTATTTATAGATCACCTAGGTGCACATTCTACGGAACCTCCAATTGAATTTCCTATTCTAAAATAAACACTATTGACTGATTAATTTATTTCTATCTATCCTTGAATGAGGTAGCCCTAATTGTAATGAAGGATTTTAGTTGTAATTCAATCCTACATGCTATAGGAATTTAATATTTTAGTGTCTATTTTTATTCAAGAGCGATGTTAATTAGTAAATTTAACTAGACTGTATCCTTTATTTGATTGGGACCCCAAGGGTCAGTCTAATATTATCTTGAACCAAGTCATTAATCACGTTATTTTATTCTAAATTATTCTAGTCAATTTAATTAAATGCAAGGATGATGGCCCCTCTTAAATTTAGCTACTCTTGTCTTTCTTGACCTAATATTGTTTTTAATAGGAGCATGCCTATTTTGTACTTATATTTATGTTGATTTTTCCTTCATGTTTATTCTTACAGGATTTGCTATTCCTTTTTATATTTATATTTATTTTAGTTCCTATGCTGGTATTCCACACTTACCTTATTTTAATCGAAGGTAATTGGTTTAACAATTCATTTAACCCTCCCGAAGGTCTACAGGCAATCCTACGTACATGTGTATACATATGTGTATGTACACCTCTCTATATAAGGATGGTGGGTTTTTTGGGCCGTACCTTATGACTTTGCTTATGACTTTTGAATTTTGATTATTCACGGGAGAAAGTACGAAAAGAGAGATAACTATCTGAAGTCAGTATAGTGTCTACTATAATCGACTTGTAAATCCCATTTTAAAAGGACACACCGTCTGAAAGTTAGTTACTATAACAAAAGCCAAAAGTCACAAATAGCAAGCTCAAAGAACCCAGCAGTACTACACATGTATGTATTTACATATACACACACACATACGTATGCACATACGCATGTGTATATATACATGGCTGCATACATATGGCTAATGTATTATAACTAAAGGCTAATTAAACATGTATTTTAACAGGGTTTCCATTTTCACGCGAACTTGTACCAACACCATTTTCTATATAATGGTCAATAACTTATTAGTCCTGTGTACCCGTACCTGTAATAGTTATTTTCATTCTGCCGGGGCAGCCCCATTTTGTCGCGTACATACAACTGCAGCTATCCTACCATTGTCGAGCTATTCCATCCATAAGTATCAGCTTTGTGAGTGTTACCCGAGCCTGCCCCCTGTGAGCATTCTTCCAATGCACTGTTGGGGGAATGGCCCTCACCTTGATCTAATTGGCCTATGGCGCCAGTAGAACAGTCGGTCAACCTAAAAGTAACCTATAGGGCTAGGGAAATAGCATGTGTATCCTTATAAGTGCAGACCTAGATAGGAGTATTTATGTAATTTCAAGTAGGAAAAATGGCATATCTATCCCTATAAGTGTACACCCGGATAGGTGTGTTTATGTAACAAACCCCCATAGCTATAAATATGTGTCTGAGTGAGCCATGGGGAAGAGAGAGCTCTCCTTTTTAGGCAAATTCAGATAGCACAGACTTTTAGCAAGGTCTCCATGACTTGTAAGGCTCTGGGTAGCCCCTTTATGGCCTCCTGGTTAGCCCTCTTATTTTACTGTTTGGTATATAACTACAACAGTTGGCATTGTCCGTGGAGACCTACGTAGAAGCTACAAGCTAAGGTAAGAAACGGTTGGAGGCAATGGCCCCAAAGAAGGTGGCGGCATCAACCCCAAAGAAGGTGGCGGCATTGACCCTAAAGAAGACATCGACCCTAGAAAAGGCGGCGGCATCAAGCACCAAGCGAAAAAGAATCATCGTCTTCGAACTAGTCGTGGCAAAAATGACAGAGATAGCCCACGAGGGACCCCGCCCTCGTCGCAATGACACATTCGTACAGCAACAACGGAGGTAGCAACGGGTGACGAAGGAGTCCCTTCAACAACGCTGGTGCACGGTGTACAAGTAGACACCGGTTTCATAAAGGTCCAGGTGGACATGATTAATGATATTTTTAAGCCTGTCCCTCTTGAGAAGCCCCCAAACGAAGAGATTAAGACATTAGGGGATGCCGTCCACACATTCGTTCAGTGGCCCAAGAGGGACATCGTCCTCGACATGTCCGTGCCACAATCTTCACATCCGGTGGCCCAAGAGGGACGTCGCCTGGACTGGCACATCGGCTCGGTGGCTCCACCTCCACCTCCAAATCCAGAAAGTCTCTGCATTGGCTCCCGCCGAGATGCCACCGAGAACATATCATAAGCGAGGCTCCAAGGCCTCCAAGGCTCATGCGAAGAAAATTAAGCCGGGTCCCGTGCCATGGAAGTTTATTCTAGGAGTGTCGTTGGTGCCTGATTCACAATTACGCCAGCTTGGTATGATTTGCAATACATTGCATGCCTGGTATATGGAGAAGTCCAACATGAAGCCAAACCGGCAGAGTGCATTCACTGTGAAATATAACGAGACGCATTTCCTCCATGACTTGGGCTACATCGTCGTGATATTCGAAGATTTATTCTTACTATTCAATCTCGACGAACTCGACGCCTCACTTCTACGATGCTAGACACTGTAAGTGTACTGTACAATGAAGTTCTACATTCACGTTATACAGATAAATGTCATTACCCTTTCTTTATGTATAGATACATGATCCAACAAGCCCGGAAATTGCGACGACCGGTGGGTTTCCTCGACCCTCACTTGGTCTCCGAGCAATCTATCAACGCAGATGCATCCTTCGTGGAAGGTTACATAACGAGGGGATTGATTGCTCACACCGACAAGGAGTACGTCATGGTACCCTTCAACCAAGGGTAAGTGCTTCACTAGTTGCCACACATATGTTTCATTTGTACTTTACATGCAGCATGAACTTAGGATTAATCACTATGGCGACACATATGACTAGGAATCACTGGATTTTGATTGTGATTGTACCAAAGTGGAGCAAGGTAATATACCTTGATTCCCTCCTTAGGAGCAACCACGACTTCAGTCGTGTGCAAGAAGTACTTAACAGGTAAACTCATTTCCTCCATACATAACTCTATTGTAATATTTCTTTTGTTTGCCACGGCCGAGGCTAAGTTTTTTGAATCACGTGGGCGTTTGCGAATATGTTGCCCAAGGAGGAACACACGACAAATCCAAAGACACGCTACGACACAACACGCGATTTCGGTACCGCTACAACACAATAATCCTATATCATACTTTGTAATAATGCCTCTAGAATTGACAATACCGATGTATGTAATTCTATTTTTGCATGCCACCAGCAGCTACTGAGGCAACGTATGTGGATTCTACGTTTGCCGCCATATGATGGAAATCATGGGTACTAAGATCAATGATCCGAGGTTTGTCGAGTCCTTCCAATAATTATTATTTTCTGATTATATTACACACACATGCTAATTAATGACTTAACATTGCTCCTAGCGACAGCGGGTGAACTTCGACGGAAGTGCATATGATATTGACAATCTCGTCGATATTCGTGCAATCATCTCCCAATTCTTGCTAGCAGAGGTCATAAATAAGAGGGGAGAGTTCCACGCCGGCGATGATGATAATTAGATGTTGAAACATTGGATTCAACTGTACAAATCAAACAATTCCTTCAATTGAATACATTTGTCAGATTTTGTGTAACAATTTTCATTTCTATATATGTGATATTGTTACATTCATCTGTGTATCGAATTTTGTTGTAATTTACTATGAGTTGCAATTAACTTATATCTGTCATTTATCTGTAATCTGCTTGCTTTCAGAGGGCATGGCTAGCATATCCTGAGGCTAGCCAAGAAACAGCATATAAAATGGATGATGCACTTGGTATCACAGACGGTTCATTGTTAAAAACCGTCTGTGATACCATATCACAGATGGTTTCAAAGAGTGCCGTATGTGGTGTGACTGCTATCACAGACGGCTTTTACTACTGACCGTCTGTGATATACACAATATCACAGACGGTCTTGATTACTAACGTGCGCGATAGGCGAGTATCACGAGCGGTTTTTATAAACAATCGCGTCGGTGATACTCGCCTATCACGCACGATTAGTAATCAAGACCGTCGTGATATACACAATATCGCTGCATCGTCGTGATATTGTGTATATCACGACGGTCTTGATTACTAACCGCTCGTGATAGGCGAGTATCACCGACGGTTGTTTATAAAAACCGCTCGTGATACTCGCCTATCGCTGCACGATTAGTAATCAAGACCGCTCAGAATGTTTTATCACGAGCGGCTCGGGAACCGCTCGTGATAACCACCAACTATCATCGACACCTAAACACCGGCGGTTCAGAACTGCTCGTGATGACGGTTCGAACCGCTCGTGATAGGGCTGTCTGTAGTAGTGAACAATGGCAGTGCAGGAAGCATTGTGAACAGAG
Organism: Dendrocalamus sinicus; assembly: GCA_036346575.1. NCBI lineage: Eukaryota > Viridiplantae > Streptophyta > Magnoliopsida > Poales > Poaceae > Dendrocalamus > Dendrocalamus sinicus. The sequence goes on along the minus strand of JAYEVI010000461.1, from coordinate 77,233 downwards.
GAGGTGGTGGCCAATGAAAACACTAGGAGCAGCGCTGCCATTGGTGTCATCACTATCGCCGCGCGAGGAGCAGGAGGCGCCCTTCCTCCCACAACAAGTTTGAGCGGAGGTGCTCCGGAGGTGATTTGTGGGATGTTGCAACGAGAGTTGGTGGATTTGCGGAGAGTCATGTGTGAGATACAGGAAATCCAGAGCCAGTCAACGCCTGCCATAGGAGCAGTGGGGGCAATGACGATGGGCACAGATGATCACCAAACACATGTTGGAAGCTCTCGATGGCTCGACCCGAAGTCGCCCCTCTCCACAGGACTGCAGTAGAGCACCTAGCCGGAGGATTTCAAAATGCCCACCATTGAGTTGTACAAGGGTGACATTGACCCCCATGAGTTCTTGCGCATCTATGAGATGGCAATTGAAGTAGCGGCGGGGATGACACGACAAAGGCAGAAGGGCTGCCCCTCGCTCTCCAGGGGGTGACACTCTCCTAATTATGCACCATCGCCTCCAGCTCCATATACACATGGGAGTAGGTCCACAATCTTATGCACAACAATTTTTAGGGCAAGTACGTAGAGTGGATCAATGCCGACCAGCTCTCCGCTGTAAAGTAGGAGCCAGGAGAGAAGTTGTGGGCCTATTTCCGATGGTTCGTGAAGGTTTGTTGCCAAATAAAAGACGTTAATGACATGACCATAATCAACGCGTCCATCTGAGTCCTCTTGAAGGACCCACTCACTGAGTACAATGCGCGTAAGCCCATAAAATTAGTGGCCAAGTTTTTTTGATAAAATGAAAGAATACGCTAGGGCAGAGGAGGACACAATGTGACGTGAGGTAGAGGCAAAGCTAGACGCCCCTAAAGACAAGGCCACCCCAAGGGCTCCAAAGGAGGATTCAAGCCACAAGTCACGGAGGGCGGCTCACCCCAAGTACATTTTTTGGCATCGAGGGAGCTGACGAAAGTAATGCCCTCAGAGGCCGCAACCGTGGTCGGAGGGGCTACAGGCGCGGAAGGCGGCAGGGTCATGAGAACAAGCATCAGCAAGGCCTTTGGTGTGAGGTACATGACCACGAAGGTCACCTCACCCAGGATTGCTCCTCCATCGTAGCCCTCCAAAAAAGCGTAGTAAGGGAATGTACCTAAGATGCCAATGCACTGGTGATAGCGCATGTGCAACAGCATCTGGAGGCACCCCCGTCCAACCCCCTCCAGCTGTGCTATGGATCCAAGGATCAGAGGCCACCCCCCATAGAGTAATCAATGCCATCTCGGGCGGATCATCCCTGAGTTGCCTTCCAAGAGACAGTGAAGGGCCTATGCTCATCGTATCCATTACGTCGATGCATACCCTGCATAGGCACTTTCAGACTGGGCTCACATTGACATCACGTGTAGGGCAAAGGATGCCGCAGGGGTAGACTTTCCCTACTAGGACCCCCAAGTAATCACATCCAACATTGCGGGTTGCGATGTACGACTGGTCTTGGTTAATGGATGTAGCTTTGTAGACCTCTTGCTCCCAGATGCCTTCGACCAGATGGGCCTCCCACGAAGTAGGTTGGGGCTAGCAGGCATACCATTACAGGGCTTCGGCGAATGGCCAGTCGACACGATGTGGTAGATCATGCTGGAAGTAGTCTTCGCACAAGGAGAACAGAGTAGACATGAAGTCATGACCTTCGACATAGTAGACCTGTAGTGCCCCTACAACACTATCCTAGGAAGGGCTACCCTCAATGCATTTGGTGCAATCTCACACCATAACCACCAGTGCATGAAGCTACCAAGCCCCAGTGGAGTCATCATGGTATTGAGCAATCAAGACCTTGCGTGACAAATCAAAGTTGGTGCACGAAGTCCACACCAGAAGGTTCATGCTGTTAGCAACAGATCCACCCCACCCTCTGCCTCCGGATGGATGCTAAAGCCAAAGCCAGGAGGAGACGTAAAAATGACGCCACTCCAACTGGAGGACTCGACGAAGAGGGTGTTAATTGGAGCAAGACTCAACCTTGAGGCGGAGGAAAAGCTCATGGCAGTGCTTCGTAGAAACACTGACATCTTCGCATAGTCACTAAATGACATTATGGGGGTAGCCCGTTCCGTCATCGAGCATAATTTAGCGGTACACCCCGACGTGAAGCCAGTCAAGTAGTGAATGCAATGCATGTCCCTCGATCGCCAAGAGCTGCCAAGGTGGAGGTGGCCAAGCTAAAGACCTCTGGCATAATTAGGGAGGTGGTCCACCTCGAGTGGCCCACTAACCCTGTGCAACAAGGCCTGGTGAATGTGAGTCAACTTTACCAATCTCAACAAGGCATGCCCCAAGGACAATTTCCCACTGTCGTGTATTGAACAATTGATCGATGCAACAAAAAGGTGCGAAATGATGAGCTTCCTCGATGCTTATTCCAGGTACCATCAGGTATGGATGGCGAAGGATGATGAGGAGAAAATAAGCTTCATAATACCCGGTGGCACATATTGCTTCGTCAAGATGGCTTTCGGGCTCAAAAACACCAGGTCCACATTCACCAAACTCATCACCCTCATTCTCGCATCATAGCTAGGGTGGAATGTCGAGGTCTACGTCAACAACATCATAGTCAAAAGCTTTCGGGCGGTAGCCCATGAGGAGGACCTCCAAGAAACATTCGACAACCTTCGATGGGCCAACCTAAGGCTGAACCCAGAAAAATACATCTTTGGAGTTTAGGCAGGCAAGCTTCTTGACTTCCGACTCTTCAGACGAGGAATCGAAGCCAACCCCAACAACATAGATGCCAAACCATCCATGGATGCCGTGAAGATCACCCGCGAGGTCCAAAGGCTCATGGCTTGCCTAGCTGCCCTCAGCCGCTTCCTCTCTAGAGGGTTGGAGTGCATGTTGCCCTTCTTTAGAACACTACACGGCTCAGTGGATTTCCAGTGGACAAATGAGCAAGGTTGTTAAAATGATGATTCTAGTCGCAGAATCGTACAATTCTACAATCCCACGAAACCAATCTGACTCAAATCACATCTTGAATTGTACTTGATAGAATTGTGGTAGAATCGTGATTCTAGTCATAGAATCATATAGAATCACGTATCATCTAAGATTATGAAAGACTTAGGTGTTTCGTTGTGTCCTATCTCTCAATTCAAGTTGTATGTTGAATACTAAGTAGTTAACAGCTTAGACATTAAGATTCAGAGGTTTGGAATAATAAAAATTAATTTAATTATCAATTTATTTTATATTTTTATGTAAAATGATTAGATTATGGTAGTATTAATAACATCGCTCTTCTAGTCTTAGCTTTCAACGACATAGAATTTAAACTGTGCTTCTAGTCATGAATAAGATATATTTATTAATCAAATTAGATGCCAAATAACCAAATAACACTCATATCACTCTTGGAATACACGGTAATTAGAATAAATATGTTTTTGGTAGAATCGGGTAGGATCCTACAAGAGCGTCTCTAATCCCATTTAGAATCATGATTATGATAACCTTGTGGATGAGTGTGCACAAGCCTTTCAAGACTTGAAAGAATACCTCGCCAAGCTCCCCCGCCTTGTGTGCCCAACACTAGAGGCTTTGCTTTTATTGCACCTCACCACGATCCGCAGGCTATCGGTGCAGTACTCATGCTGGAAGAGGGCTCCACACAGCATCCCATTTACTACATGTCGAAGGCACTCCAGGGAGCGAAGATGCGGTACACTAAGCTAGAAAAGCTCTCATATGCCCTCCTCATAGTCTCGTGCAAGCTGTGGTACTACTTTATGGCGCATAGCATCATTGTACCCTCATCCTTCCCCTGGGAGAGATGCTGCGGAACAAGGTGTCCACTAGCCGCATTGGCAAATGGGTAGTGGAGCTCGCTCCTTTTTCCATCACATACATCGCACATACAGCCATAAAATCACAGACTTCATCGCTGAATGGACCTTGGGGGTCAGCAAACTTGTGGACAGCCCTTAGAGCCAGTATGGGCCTTACACATGGATGGAGCCTACTGCACCACCGGAGTAAGCGTTGGAGCTGTTAGAGATATATGTATAGTTTGTTATTCCCCATTGTTATGAGGGGTTCTTTGCATATTTGCCACCTGTACTTTGTGTATATATACCGGCCCATTGGCCTCATATTGAATACAAGCGCTATTCATAACATGGTATCAGAGCCAAAACTAGGGTTTTGGCTTACCTAGGGTTCCGCGCCCGCTTGCCGCCTCCGGCCTCTAGGGTTCCGCGCCCGCGTGCCGCCTCCGGCCTCCCATCCTTGCCGCCGCCGCAAGATCCCACCTCGCCTCCCCGGTCGCCGACGCGGCCTCCGCCTCGCCTCCCCGGTCGCTGGTGCTCGAACGCGGCCTCCGCCTCGCCTTTGTCGCCTCGCGTCCCCAGCCGCCGACGTGTCGTCCTCCTCCCATCTCCGGCCGCCGCGTCTTCCTCCGCCTCCGCCGCTCCGCCGACTTGGCCCGAGGCCGCTGCCGCTCGGGGACGTCGCCACCTTGAGGCTCTCCGCCCGAGGCCGCCGCCGCCGCTCCGCCGACTGCCATCGAGCCCGTCGCCGTCGGCTCCGCCGACTCCGCCCGCTCGAGCCCCGTCGACCCCCCCGACTCCGCCCGCTCGAGCCCCCCTCGGTCGGCTTCTCTCGGTCGGGTTTTAACCCAGTAACCGACCGAAAAGAAAAGAAAAAAAAGCAAAAAAAACGTCGTTCTAACCGCCGCGCCGTCCAGCGCCGCCTGTTAGACTTCGTTCCCTTGGTCGCCGCGCCATCCAGCGCCGCCTACCAATGGGCACCGTTTCCCTTCCTCGCTGCCCGGTGATTTTTGATGGTGTTAATTACACCGACTTCGTGTCTCACATGCGCATCCACATGCGTGGTCTTCGTCTCTGGGGCGTCCTCTCTGGCGATGTCACCTGCCCGCCTTGCCCTATTCCTCCGACGGAGCCTACGCCTGTGGCATTGCCCCCGACAGCCGATAAGGCTGCTGCTGAGGCCGCTCGCCTCGCTGATGATGAAGCTGCCTCTGCCTACCACGAGGCTCTGGATTTCTACAAGGATCGTCTGACTGCCTACACTCAGTGGTACGATGACGACGCTCGGCTCTTCTTTGCTGTTCATCGCCGATATCCAAATTTCGATTTTCTTACGAGGTTGTGGGACTCCCTTCGGCTTTTCAGATGTGGACTCATCTTCGTTAGCACTACGAGTTACGCACAGAGGAGACTCGTTTGAGTGGTGCTGGTTTGATGCCACTCCCCTCTGTGCTCGCCGCTCGTCCGCTGCTACTCGCTTCCTCCTCCAAGCTACTACACGGTGGTGGTGGCCGTCCTCCGTCTGGAGGTGGCCGTCCTCACTGCTCCTCTGCGACAAGGATGGCCACATCAAGCGTCCCGGTGCTACAAGAAGAAGCGGCATCTTTCACGCCGTTCTTCTCGGGCACTAGTGCTTCTACGACGACGTCGCCTCGACTTCTTCAGAGCTTCTCTCACCGAGCGAGAGATAGCCGGACTTCGACGCCTACTTGCCGCCGGGTTCTCCTCGGCGAGTTCTGCGAGTTACGCTCATCGACTCTTCGGCACCGAGAGACCACCTCCTACACATCGAGCACCTCCCGTGGATTCTTGATTCTGGAGCATCTTTTCACATGACTCCTGATCCTTCCACTCTGTCTTCTATTACACCTCTTGATTCTCCTGTCAGTGTTCTTACTGCTGATGGTACATCTCTTTCTGTCTCTGGTCGAGGATCTCTTAGCAACTCATCCTTTCATGTTCCTTCATTGCTCATGTTCCTCGCCTTACCTTCTGACTTCTTTCTGCTGGGCGATTCGACCTTGGTTATCGGGTCATTCTCAACTCGACTCTTGTTGTGTTCGGGATCGCCACACGGAGCTCGTTGGTTCGGCCTCGCGCCGTGACTCACGGCGTCTCTGGGAGCTTGACTGGCTTCACCTTCCTTCCGCTGCCACCACCGCCGCCAGTCTCTCCGCTTCTGCCACTTCGTCTACCGGCTCTTTCCAGCAGTGGCATCACCGTCTTGGCCATCTGTGTGGATCCCGTCTGTCGTCCTTAGTTCGTCGTGGTCTTCTGGGGTCTGTCTCAGGAGACGTATCTTTAGATTGTCGGGCTGTAAGTTAGGTAAATGATTCAGCTTCCTTATCCTCATAGTGAGTCTGTGTCTCAGCGTCCTTTTGATCTTGTTCATTCAGACGTTTGGGGTCCGGCTCCCTTTGTTTCGAAAGGGGTCATCGTTATTATATTATTTTTATAGATGATTTCTCTCGCCACACTTGGATATATTTCATGTCTTCTCGTAGTGAGGCCTTGCCTATCTATAAACAATTTGCCACTATGATACACACACAGTTCTCCACTCCTATTCGTGTCCTTCGTGCTGACTCTGCTGGCGAGTACCTCTCTCGTCACCTGCGCAGCTTCCTTGCTAAGCAGGGCACTCTCGCTCAGTTCTCTTGTCCTGGTGCTCATGCTCAGAATGGTGTCGCTGAGCGCAAGCATCGGCACCTCCTTGAGACGGCTCGTGCTCTGATGATCGCCGCCTCTATTCCACCTCACTTTTGGGCCGAGGCTGTTTCCACTGCCACCTATCTCGTCAACATCCAGCCCTCTTCTGCTCTTAAGGGTGCGATCCCTGTTGAGCGTCTCTGTGGTCTTCTTCCTGACTACTCTGCTCTTCATCTGTTTGGCTGTGTTTGCTACGTTCTCCTCGCCCCTCGAGAACGCACCAAACTGACCGCTCAGTCTGTTGAGTGTGTCTTTCTGGGATACAGTGCCGAGCACAAGGGCTATCGGTGTTGGGATCCTGTTGGTCGTCGGATGCGGGTTTCTCGAGATGTGACTTTCGACGAGTCTCGTCCATTCTACCCACGTCCTGCCTCTCCTTCGGCTTCCTCTGTGGAGTCTCTGTCTTTCTTGACCTTTCCAGATACACCTATATCTGTTTTGCCCTCGTCCACCTGTCCCACTGAGTCTCCACATATTCCTCCTGTGGCCTCTCCGCCGTTGTCGCCGCCTGTGTCGTCTCCTACGACTCCCCAGGCTCCTCCTACTACAGTACCTCCTCCTCTTATCTTCTACACTCGTCGACCTCATTTTGAGGACCTTCCAGCTGATCCATCTTCTTCTGATGTTCCCTCTTCTTCTGATGCTCCATCTTCCCCTGATGGGCCATCTTCTCCTCGCTACGCTCTCCGCGATCGCCAGTTGATTCGGCCTCCGCCTGTTTTGCCTTTCTTTGGCGCAGCTACTCGTGAGCTTTGTCTCCTCACGGGATCTTTGTTACTCACCCTGAGTGGCAGCTTGCCATGGCCGAGGAAATTGCTGCCCTTGAGCGTACTGGTACTTGGGATCCTGTTCCTTGTCCATCTCATTCTCATCCCATCACTTGTAAGTGGGTCTATAAGATTAAGACTCGCTCTGATGGCTCTCTTGAGCGCTATAAGGCGCGTCTTGTTGCTCGTGGTTTCCAGCATGAGCATGGTGTTGACTACGACGAGACTTTTGCTCCTGTGGCTCACATGACCACTGTTCGCACTCTTCTTTCGGTGGCGTCTGTTCGCCACTGGTCTGTTTCTCAGCTTGATGTCAAGAATGCCTTTCTTAATGGCGAGTTGCGCGAGGAGGTCTACATGCATCCGCCACCTGGGTATTCTGTTCCTGAGGGCATGGTCTGTCGCCTTCGTCGCTCTCTCTATGGCCTTAAGCAAGCCCCTCGTGCTTGGTTTGAGCGCTTCTCCTCTGTGGTCACTGCTGCTGGCTTTTCAGCTAGTGATCATGATCCTGCGCTCTTTGTCCACACTTCGTCTCGTGGTCGGACTCTTCTTCTCCTGTATGTTGATGATATGATCATTACGGGGATGATTCTGAGTACATTGCCTTTGTCAAGGCTCGTCTTAGTGAGCAGTTCCTTATGTCGGATCTTGGTCCTCTTAGTTACTTCCTTGGGATTGAGGTTACTTCCACTCCAGATGGTTTCTTTATGTCCCAAGAGAAATATATTCAGATCTTCTTGATCGCGCCTCTCTCGATCGATCAGCATCGTTGAGACTCCCATGGATCTCAATGTTCACCTCCGACTCTCTGATGGCGAGCCTCTTTCTGATCCGACTCGCTATCGTCATCTTGTTGGGAGTCTTGTCTACCTTGTTGTTACTCGTCCGGATATCACTTATCCAGTTCATATTCGAGTCGGTTTGTTTCAGCTCCCACTCGTGTCCACTACAGCCACCTTCTTGAGTTCTGCGATACCTTCGTGGGACTATCTCTCGCCGTCTCTTCTTTCCACGTTCGATTCGTTCTGACTTGAGCCTATTCGGATGCTACTTGGGCCAGCGATCCTCCGATCGCGGTCTATCTCTCGCTTCTCGTGTTTTTCTTGGTGGTTCTCTTATTGCACGGAAGACGAAGAAACAGATGCAGTGTCCCGTTCGAGTGCAGAGGTGAGTTGCGAGCTATGGCTCTCTTGACAGAGAGATTACTTGCTACGGTGGTTACTTGAGGATTTTGGTGTTTCACACTACACCGACCCTCTCTTGTCGAGAAATGCAGGTGCTATCGGTATTGCTCGTGATCCCGTGAAGCATGAGCTCACCAAGCATATTGGTGTTGATGCTTCTTTCATGAGGTCTTGCGTGCATGATCGGTGATTACTCTTGATATGTGCCTTGAGCTTGGATAGCGGATTTCTTCACGAAGGCCCGACTCGAGCACAAAGATAGCTTCTACCTCTCCAAACTCAGTGTTGTTGATCCACCATGAGTTTGAGGGGGGTGTTAGAGATATATGTATAGTTTGTTATTCCCCATTGTTATGAGGGGTTCTTTGCATATTTGCCACCTGTACTTTGTGTATATATACCGGCCCATTGGCCTCATATTGAATACAAGCGCTATTCATAACAGGAGCCATCGTGACAACCCCCGAGGACCAGAGCCTCGCCTACGCCGCACGTCTCGGCTTCCCCGTAACTAACAACACGACAGACCTTACTGGTTGAATCACACCCAAGCCCCCTGTTCCTGACTGCTATCTACAGTTAACCGAGCCACACTATCCACTGTCATGTGTTTGTCACCATTTATCTCCCAGCCATATGGAATTGTATAGTGCTACTGGAATGGAATAGAGTGCACATGTCAACTTATTGCCCTACTATAGCATTACTGAACCACCAGTATCACTTGACATTTAGATCTGTCTAGCTAATCTAGAGATCATTACTGCTGTTGACTGCTACTGCTATTGTCTGATTCAATCCGAGCAGCTAATGTACAAAAACCGAAAACAGCATACCAGCTACAGAGCCTCTACTAGAGGAGGAAGGGAAGATTGACAGGTTAGAGAGGAGGGGCTCACTACATCTTTCAGGAGCCGGTTGATCAGCAGGCAGCACCGCGGAGCCTCTACTCATCTTCTTCTCCCTCGCATCATGGTAGCGTTGCAGGGCATCAAAATTAGGCTGGATACCAGAAAGCATTTCGAGGAGGCCATGAGCACCGCATCAAACGGGACCTCCTATTCGCATCAGCCTATTCGGGACCTCCTATTCGCATCAGCCTATTCGGGACCTCCTCGCATCAAACGGGACCTCCATCTTCCTCTTCAGGACCATATTTCCACGAGCGTGGACATGATTTATGACCACTGGCAGCAGTACTTTGGAGAGATCCCACCACCACCGATGCTGCCAGTGCAGTGGCCACATTCTCATGTGCTTAGTTAGTGTTTGCATTTCATTTGCACTTGAATTGCATAATTCCTTTTCTCCATTTTTATTTTTCCTTTTATTTTCACATATTTTAATTCCATTGCATCCATACTTAGTTTAAAAATAATAGTAAGGCACTTGGACGTTTCCGTTCCTTCCAAAATTGCGGACATTGTTGTATTCTAGTTTGCGGGTGAAATCGTTGCAGATTTCTTTGCTTTCCTTTTCAGTTTATTTCTTTCCCATTGTCTTGCCTTATCGGTAAAAAAACTAGGAGTTGATCACGGCAAATTGCCTTTAACATAGTTATTGACAAATCCTTAGCATCTAATTTACTTTCAAGAAGGCTTTCTTAATGTGCACGACTAGTGTCTTTTGGGCTTTTATAAACAGTAACCCAGGAATTCTTTACATGAAAATTTGGATTATAACGGGGGGAATTGAATTAGCACCCAGTGGTTTTCAGTTTATGCCCTGCAAAGTTCAAGCAATAACCAAATAACCTATGCAAACTGATAAGATGACTTGTTCCTGGAATAAAAAGCCAACTATCTCTCAACCTGAGCGAACATGGTGGCTTCTTGTGTCTTTACTTTAATAAGAGAATAGATGTTTAATATATTCTTTTTGTAAAATTTGTATTATATTATGATGGTTTTTAATAATATTTTTGTTAAATTTGTATCATATTATTAATACATTTTCACAGTAGGAAAAAGGGAGGAACGCAGGCAGACCTCCAAATGCTTTCGGTCAACTATACTTTAATTGTTTCACCATTTTCACTTTTGACCTTGTAAATTCCAGCTGCACCGTGCACGATGCTAGCTCTCCGGAATTGTGGAGGAAAACGCACTGGAGAAGGCAAGAACGCGACACTGAACAAGACTAACGACTCAAAATTGTTTCCAGCAGATTGTGCTGACTGATGACCCACACAACAGTAGAAAACAAAGTATAAATATCTCGAATTGCGCTGCCAATGGAATCAACAGTTCTTGTAAACCAAATGAAAATACTGGGCAAAAAATGATCCACCTCCACCTTCTACTCTTGCCATGCCTTCTCCTCTTGCAACCGTGTGCAGTGTTGGAAATAATCTTGTTCTTGCAAGTGGTCGTAGCCAGTAGTTGTAGTCTTGTACTCGGTGTGTTTGAGTATAGTGGTCGTAGTCGTAGTCCTGTACTCGGTGTGTTCGAGTACAGTGGTTGCAGCCAGTAGTCACAGTCGTAGTCCTATACTCAGTGTGTTCAAGTACAGTGGTTGCAGCCAGTAATCGTAGTTGTAGTCCTATACTCAGTGTGTTCAAGTATAGTGGTCGTAGCCAGTAGTCGTAGTTGTAGTCTTGTACTTTGAGGGGCACAAAGCCAAGCTCCAGACTCTCAAGAGAGACTTTGAGGGGCTGAAGATGGGAGAAGGGGAGTCCGTTGAAGAATTCGCCCGTCGGGTGACGTCGGTTGTCACCAACACCAAGCGCTGGGTGACACCACGGTGGATGAGATTGCCGTGGTTCGCAGGTTTCTCCAGGATGCCCCGTTGCGATACATGTAGCTCATGACCTCCATTGAGTAGTGCGTGGACTTGAAGACCCTCACCATTGAAGATCTCATCGGATGGTACAAAGCCTACGACGAGCGCGTTCGAACTAGTTACGGCGATGTGAACAAGAGTGAGCATCTATTGCTCACGCGCACGCAGCGGAAGACCCTCAACAAGGAGAAGAGAGGAGGGTCAGGTAGTGGCGCAAAGGAGAACCATGGTTGTGGCTATAACCACGATAGAGGAGGTCGTGGACATAGAAATGATAATGACGATGATGGGCGAGGACGACAATGACTACGACACCAGTGAGCGCAAGATCAACAGGAAGTTGAAGTGCTACAACTGTGGGGAACGTGTGCACTTTGCCAGCAAGTACCGTAAGCTGAAGAAAGCATGGCAGAAGAAGGAGGAGGTGCATCTCGTTATGGCGGTGTAGATGACGAACCGGCGCTGATGTAAAGTTCGGCAAGGAGGCACTCACGAAGGATGACAACAAGATTATGGGGTTGAATGTTGGAAATAATCTTGTTGTTGCAAGTGGTTGTAACCAGTAGTCGTAGTCATAGTTCTATACTCGGTGTGTTCGAGTACAGTGGTTGTAGCCAGTAGTTGTAGTCCTGTACTCGGTATGTTCGAGTACAGTGGTTGTAACCAGTAATCGTAGTCGTAGTCCTGTAGTCGGTGTGCTCGAGTACAGTGGTCATAGCTAGTAGTTGTAGTCATAGTCCTGTACTCGGTGTGTGCAAGTACAGTGGTCGTAGCCAAATATACCCGTGTGTCATGTACTGTACCGTGGTCAATAGTCGGTAGTCGGAACTGCCGTAGTCGATAGTTGATAGTCGATAATAAGAGAATAGATGTTTAATATATTCTTTTTGTAGAATTTGTATTACATTATGGTGGTTTTTATAGTATTTTTTGTAAAATTTGTATAATGTTATTAATATATTTTCACAGTAGGAAGAAGGGAGGAACACAGGCAGACCTCCAAATGTTTTCGGTCAACTATACATTAATTGTTTCACCATTTTCACTTTTGACCTTGTAATTTCCAGCTGCACGATGCTAGCACTCCGGAACTGTGGAGGTTGCTCCAGTACGTTTTCCTTTTGTAATTTCGCTACAAATAGACGAGACACACATGAATTTATGGTCGATGGAGTAAGTACGATGTCAGCTATTGTCCAGCTGTGCAAGAGAATGGCAGAGAGGGCGACACGGAAGAAAACCAAGAGTTCAAAATTGTCCAGTTGTGCGGACTGATGACTATTAATTGGCCATTTTCATTTTTGAATCTTAAGAATTCCAGCTGCACAATGCTTGCTCTCTGAAACAATGACCATTTCACTAAGTTGTTTACATGCCTCTCACTGTCCTCCGGTGCCATTTCCCTCACGGAGCAGGCAAGATGAAAAGGGCAGAGAAGGCGCGACACTGAACGAGACCGACGACTCAAAAATGCTTCCAGCAAATTGTGCTGACCGATGACCCACATGATCAAAGTATAAATATCTCGAAATGCGCTGCCAATGGAATCAACAGTTCTTGTAAAGCAAATGAAAATACTGGGCGAAAAATGATGCACCTCCACCTGCTACTCTTGCCATGCCTTCTCCTCTTGCAAGCGTGCGCAGTGCGTCATGGGGGCGTATCCATGAGACCTCAACAGATGGCCCTCCTCCACTGGAAATCTACTCTTCAAAGTCCACCGGCGCAGATGAGCTCCTGGCAACACAATACCAGCCCATGCAACTGGACCGGCATCATGTGTGGCGCGGTGGGGCACGGCCGCCGCATGCCCTGGGTGGTGACCGGCATCTCCTTGCCAGATGCCGGCATCCATGTTAGCAATTAATCCTGTGCACGTTAGCTGCTTAGTTAAGTTTCAGTTTTTATTTCTTCCGTTTCTCAATAGTAGTGGAGCACGGCTGTTTAAGTTTCTCATTTTAAGTGTTGCCGTTTCTTTTAATTAGTAGTCACATTTGCTAGTTTCCGTTTCCTGCATGCATTAGTGCCGTGCATTACACTGTGCGGCATGATCTCAATCGTCACGTATTAGTGCCATGCATGTAACTGACATTTTAGTTTGTTGTTTCCTTTAAATAAGTATGTAAAGCATCAGAAAAGCTGTGGCTTTAACGCAGCACCAAAAATCACCTGTCTCATCCTGTGTATGCATTTTCATTTGAAGTGAGAGCTAGAAGATTTGAGAGATTCGCAAGGGCGGCTGACAATCCATGGCCATCCCTCCTGTTCCTCGCACATGTTGACCTTAGCAACAACAGCCTCCATGGCCCAATACCATCTAATATAAGCTCTCTGTCAGTACTCTCTATCCTTTACCTTCAATTCAACCAGCTCGGTGGACAAATACCACGCGAGGTAGGCGACCTACAAAGTCTCATGGAACTTGACGTCTCCTTTAACAACCTCACGGGCCACATCCCTGCATCCTTGGGTAACCTGACAATGTTAACTCAGCTTGTCATTAACCAAAACATGGTTTCAGGTCCCATTCCCAAGGAAATAGGAAGGCTTGTCAGCCTGAAGGGTTTACAGTTAAGCAACAGCTCCTTAAGCGGTGAGATACCAAAAACTCTTGCAAACCTGACCCAGATAAATGATTTGTATCTGTTTGGTAACCAACTGTCAGGGCCTATACCTCCAGATCTAGGCAAGCTCGTCAACTTGAAAAGTGTTGCACTCTTCAATAATAAACTTACAGGTTCAATCCCTGTCTGTGTAGCCAATCTCACGAGGATGACCAAACTTGTTCTCGCTGGAAATCAAATCTCTGGCTCTATTCCTGCTATCTTAGGGAACATTACCAAGCTAGTAATACTACTCCTCTATGGAAACCAACTCACAGATTCCATTCCACAAGAAATTGGTGGTCTGGTGAACCTCCAAATCATGGTTTTGTCTGAAAATCGACTTTCTGGGTCAATACCGAAAACCTTCGGGAACCTACGAAACATCCAATATCTGTCCATGAGTAGCAACAAATTAATAGGCTCTCTTCCTCAGGAATTTGGAAATCTCACAGGCATAGTTCGCCTTGATCTAGGCAAGCTCGTCAACTTGACCGAACTTGTTCTTGCTGGAAACCAAATCACAGATTCTATTCCCCAAGAAATTGGTGGTCTAGTGAACCTCCAAATCTTACAATTGTCTGATAATCAACTTTCTGGGTCAATACCGAAAACCTTCGGGAACCTACATGAAACATCCAAATTCTGACCTTTCGGTTCCTCAGGAATTTGGAAATCTCACAGGCATAGTTCGCCTTGAGCTGGCTAATAACTCCCTTTCGGGACCTTTGCCCGTGAATATATGTACGGGTGGCAAACTCGCATTTTTTGCTGCCTCTCTGAATATGTTTGATGGCCCAGTTCCAACGAGTTTGAAGACATGTACAAGCTTGATTAGACTCGGCCTTGACAGGAACCAGCTAACAGGAGATATAAACCAACATTTTGGAGTGTATCCACAACTCACACATGTGAGATTGACATCCAATCGGCTGTCTGGGCAGATCTCACCAAATTGGGGTGCATGCCCCAAACTAGAGATACTAATGGTGGCAGAAAATATGATCACAGGTGTCATACCTCCAGCTCTCTATAGATTGTCCAACCTAGTAGTACTAAGTCTCGGATCTAATAATCTCAGTGGCGAGATTCCACCAGAAATAGGCAATTTAACTAATCTTTATAGCCTAAATTTGTCATCGAATCAGTTATCAGGACCCATACCTTCACAGTTTGGAAAGCTGA
Organism: Dendrocalamus sinicus; assembly: GCA_036346575.1. Taxonomy (NCBI): domain Eukaryota; kingdom Viridiplantae; phylum Streptophyta; class Magnoliopsida; order Poales; family Poaceae; genus Dendrocalamus; species Dendrocalamus sinicus. The sequence continues at coordinate 62,187 of JAYEVI010000461.1, read as the reverse complement.
GCAATTTAGGATACCTGGATGTATCTGGAAACAGTTTGAGCGGATCAATACCTGAGGAACTGGGGGGATGCCTCAAACTACTATCCTTGAAGATCAACAACAACAACTTCAGTGGGAATTTGCCAGGTGCAATTGGGAATTTAGCAAGCCTACAGATCATGTTAGATGCTAGCAATAACAAACTCAAGAGCAGTTTTCCTATCCTTGAGGAGGTACAAGGTACCAAGAGGTACCAAATTAGATCCATCCGTTCAATCAATGTGATCAACGGCTCAAAATTTGGTACCTCTTGGTACCTTGTACCTCTTGGTATCTCGCGTCCGGTACCACTAGGTACTGTCAAATCTCAGTCGTCCGATCAGTGTGATCAACGGCTCAAATTTGGTACCTCTTCCCCCTCAAGGATGGTAAAATTTCCCCAAACTCAATGGTGTGTTGCCACAACAACTTGGCGGGTTGCAGATGCTGGAATTTCTGAATTTATCCCACAATCAGTTCAGTGGAAGCATTCCACCCTCGTTCGCAACCATGGAGAGCCTATCAACGCTTGACTTGTCATACAACAACTTGGAAGGGCCACTGCCGGCAGGACATCTATTTCAAAATGCTTCCATAAACTGGTTTCTTCACAATAAAGGTCTGTGTGGTGATCTCTCTGGTCTGCCACCTTGTTATTCAACTCTTGTACCTGGTCGCCATAAACCAAAGCTACGTAGCTTGCTACTGCCAATTTTTCTTGTTGTGGGTTTCACTGTTCTTGTTACAGTTGTTGGTATTATAATATTCACTCACAGTAAGGGAAAACCACAAGAAAGTGCTACTATTGAGAGCAGATATGTATTCTCTGCATGGAATTTTGATGGAAGACTTGCATTTGAGGATATCGTCAGGGCAACAGAGAATTTTGATGACAGGTACATCATTGGAACAGGAGGATATAGCAAGGTCTATAAAGCACAGCTCCAAGACGGGCAGCTAGTCGCTGTAAAAAAGCTTCGTCAGATAGAAGAAGAGTTGAATGATGAAACAAGATTCCATGCTGAAATGGAAATCTTATCACAGATCCGACACCGAAGCATTGTCAAACTGTATGGATTTTGCTCCCATCGGGAGTACAAGTTTCTTGTCCATGACTACATTCAGCGGGGAAGCCTTCGAATTACCTTAGAAAATGAACTAGCAAAGGCGTTAGATTGGCATAAGAGAGCTACTCTTGTAAATGATGTGGCTCAAGCAATATCTTATTTGCACCACGACTGCAATCCACCTGTAATCCATCGAGATATCACTAGCAACAACATCTTACTTGATGCAGCTTTCAAGGCTTATGTTTCAGATTTTGGTACAGCAAGGATTTTGAAGCCTGATTCTTCAAACTGGAGTGCACTAGCAGGGACATATGGCTACATAGCTCCGGGTAAAAATTACATACTTTGTTGTCACACATGAAGAATTATCTCCTCAGGGATTCATAATTCTACTTTTTCTGTTTTGGTGCAGAGCTGTCTTACACATCTGCTGTGACAGAGAAATGTGATGTCTATAGTTTCGGTGTGGTTGTTCTAGAGGTGCTGATGGGGAAGCATCCAAGGGATTTGTTACAAACCCTTTTGTCATCTAGGGAGCAGCATACACTGGTGAAAGTAATACTGGACCAACGACCTATAGCACCAACAGCAGCAGAAGAGAAAACAATATTTCTTCTCATCAAGTTGGCCTTTTCTTGCTTGCAAGCTTCTCCTCAAGCAAGGCCAACGATGCAACAGGCATACCGAACAATCTTTCAGCAACACTCTTCCAGTTCCTCCTCTGCTGCCGCTGATTACTAGGCCGTCCTCGACACCCTCCTGATTACCTCCAGGGATTGCACATGCGCTTAGACGCAACTGATGCAGCAGCAGGGGAGGCCATTCAGGGCCAGATGACTGCCATGAGTCCACCGCCGCCTCCCCCAGAGCAGTAGAGCCATGCATTGCATACTTCTGCATTCATATTTGCTTTCTGCATATGTATTTTATTTTTTTTCCCTTTAGCATTTTTACTTTAAGTTTCATGTTTACTTTCTGCTTGTGTGCTAAAATTGAAAATGCAAAAATAAAAATACAAAAATTAAAAATGAAAATAGCGAATTAACCTGAGATGTTTTCCTACTCCCAAACATTGGGGACAGTGTTTATTTCTAGTTTGGGGGGAGTGAAATCGTTTCAGATTTCTTTTTTTTTCTTATTTTTCCTTTTTAATTATTTTCTTTTATTTGCTTTTTCACGTTCAAAAATAAATAAATAAATAAATTGGAAAAAAGGCTAGGACATGATCACAATGATTTATCTTAGTGGTTAGTTCATCTAAATCTTAGTCACTTGTTCACTTTAGGAAGACGTGTGATGTTTGAGTAGAACTAGTGTCCTTTGGGCCCCAAAAATAGATAACCGGGAAATTTTGAAACAAAAACTTGGTTTAGAAGGAACTACAATTAGTACCTAGTAGTTTCTTGTCTTATGCCCTGCAAAAAGCAAAAGTGATAGTGATTTGAAGCAATTGAAAATTGTTGTGTCTAGATCAAGGAAAATCAATTGAGAGAGAGTTAAGAACTCAATTACCAGAGGTTTCAAAAAGAACAATTACCAGGCTTGCACACTGTAGGATCGTATGGCACAATCAGAGGGGGGTGAATGATTGTCTCTACTTTTTACCACTTAAAATCAAAACACAGCGCAGAGGAATAAAAGAAAACCAAACTAATTACCGTATGAAAGCAACGACCGTAGTTGCTCTCTCATACGTGGTCAAAGTACCTCTGTCGCTGACTGCTCGTTACAACCACTCATTACGACCGCTTGTCCCAAACGCTCGCTCCGAGCAATCGCTTATGATCGCTCGCCTACGACCGCTTGTTTACAAATTCTCGCTCTGACCGCTCGCTTACGACCGCTTGCTAACGAGTGCTTGGATCGATCGCCCACTCGTTCCGATTGCTCGGCATGATCTCGAATTGACTGCCTGTTCGTTCCGATCGCTCGGTACAATCTCAGATCGACCGCCTGCTTATTCCAATTGCTTTGCACGACAGCAACACATGTAGTCGTGACCTCCTTCCGCCTGATGTCCCCAGCCGTTCGACCACCACCTGAACGAGTATAAGCCAAAGACAAAACAAAGAATGTAAATCGGAGAGGAAAACATGTCATCGAAGAACTTCTTTTGAAAAGGATATGATCTACTGTTTCTTCATCAAGTTTTTGGCTACAAAGCATCTCACGGCACCTCTAAAAACCTTCTCTTTGAAAGCCCTCAAACTACATGCGCTAACCTACATCCTCCCCAGCATTTATAGGCCAGCGCACAAATCGTGTTACAACCGAACACCTCAAACCATGTCTTCTTCCATCTGGACACGAAATCTATCTCTTCCTCAAATCAAAGGACCCGAAACCGTTCCTAACACGGGCTTTAACCACCTCATAGAAGTCATGGACTCCATCCACAACTCCACACAACTCACACAATGAAGTCTCCATGATATCCCCGCCTGTATCTCCATCGTGCACCATCAATGCGTGCTCTCGTGTGAGCCAGATCACCTCGTATGACCACCTGACCTCCTGAACCTCAGATTACCCCTTCCTAGTCCTAGTCCTCCTCATCACCAACATAACCATCTCCATGCCTCCACATAGCATCCATCTTTGATGTCCACGTGCTCCAGCATGAGCTTGAGCACCTCGCATGACATCCCGACCACCTGGACCTCAGATTATCCCTCCTAGTCCTGGTCCTCCTCGTCACTGTCCATGGCCGCCTCTGCGCCCACATGCACATGCAAAGACCAAAGAAACCATCTCCCCAACCATAATGACCAGTGTTTATTTCAGGTCATGTTTGTACACACCGGCACCGATGTCGTTCCTAGAACTATACCAGGCAGTAGAAGGGCAGCACATGTTGTGCCCTCAGGTGTGGGGCTAGGGAAAGTATGACAGTTGGCTACACGCCATGGCCCACATAGAAGGTATGTTTCATTTCTTTAGGTTTGTTTGCATTGATACATTACATGAATAAACAATATCCATCCTACAGGTATCACGACCCACCCCTGCAGTTCAGCTATCCCCTCATGAGGATCCCCGGTGGACGTGAGCGAATTCCTTGTGGGCAACCCAGTGGAGGTTAGGGGAGCACGTGAGCCTGCACTCGTCGAGGTTCTTTTCAGGTCACAGCTTAGCAGTACTCCATTACTCATGCAGGCACAAGTGGAGTCGACTCCCGAGGCCTTCGGAGCATGGCTCAGCAAGGCTCCTGACCACCTCACCCTTTCATGGCATTGACCCCCCACCCTGAGGAAGGCCAAGCGGGCCGTGCAGCATAATCCAGACCAAGGTGGGATGTGGTGACGACGAAAGAGGTGAGGTGGTCTGGCAAGTGATGCGTAGGGGACTTTCTGTACTTACATTCATTGTGTACATATTTTACTTTGAAGTTACTATGGCATGATTATGTATGGATTCCCTCATGCATCGCAATATCACCTTTGTACTTACGAATCATTGTGACCTCAGTCGTCCTCACAAAATTCTTTAAAAATTTATTGCACTACAACAACATATGATGATCACAAAATATTATTGCGAGTCTAATAGATTTGGTAGCCTTGAGAATCTATGAAAATTATGAACGGACTAACTGACATTGTCTGCCTTTTTTTAAAAAAAAATTTAGTAACCTAGAAACAAGATCTGCTAAATTTATTACCTACAAGAATTGTCATTTACTCCTTCACAGTTATTTCCATCGAATTAAGAAAATAATATTATTATTATTATTATTTTAAATCGCCCAACCGTTCGGTGACTTGGACTAGTCGCTCAACCTGGTTGGGCGACTAGGGGCTTGTCGCCCAATCGTTGGATGACATAGACTAGTAGCCCAACAGTTGGGCAACTTGGCCACATGTCGCTCAACGGTTGGGCGACTAGCCTAAGTCACCCAACCTTGGAGCGGCATATGGTCAAAACTGCAAAAAAACGCAGGTATATTACTGTAATTCGAAATAAAAATAGATTATTTAAAAAAAATTCTCAAATGAAGTGTGTCAGACAAATATTGTGAGTTGATTATCTCTTATGGGTAAAGTTATGTACCTCTGTAGAGTGTATAAACTGTTCAAATAGCAGTGTCCATAGTCATGGACAAGTTTGATTTATTTAGACTCTAATATAGATTTATTGAAAACTTGGGAATGGGCGAATACTGGGTTTATTCGCGTTAGTTTGAAAGGCCCGGTGAATGGAGTCACATTAACCTGAGTATAGAGAGCATTGGTGTGCTCATATGATGATTTTAAACTCTATGGTGCTGCTGTCCTAAAGTTAGTAATTGTTTCAAAATTGGCATTTTGAATCTACTATGGTCTATGTTTTGTTAAATGTTGCTTTATGCTGAAAATGAATACTTAACCCACCTTTGACATAGACAAGCACATGTACAATATATGTATCTTAACCTGTTGATTTGTGATCCAAATTCTATACATTAGGCCAGCTTCTGGACGGAGCGTAGCGGAGGCCCGTCTTGTGGGGGCCTTCTCGTAAGACCTCGTATGGTGGTGCAAATTATATGCTTACTATCATTGATGATTACTCTAGAAGAGTGTGGCCTTATTTTCTGAAAGGTAAAGATGATACATTTGCTGCTTTTAGAGATTGGAAAGTAATGATAGAAAGGCAAACTGAGAAGAAGGTAAAGCTGCTTCGTACTGATAATGGTGGTGAATTTTGCTCGCATGAGTTTAATTATTATTGCAGAAAGGAAGGCATTGTGAGGCATCATACCATCCCGTACACTCCGCAGCAAAATGGTGTGGCTGAGCGCATGAACAGAACCATCATATCAAAGGCTCGTTGCATGCTGTCCAACGCAAAGATGAGCAAGCGTTTTTGGGCAGAGGCCGCCAACACCGCATGCTATTTGATTAACAGGTCGCCTTCTATTCCACTCAACAAGAAAACTCCCATTGAGGTATGGTCTGGTACACCTGCTGATTATTCACAGTTGAAAGTTTTTGGTTGCACTGCTTATGCTCATGTTGATAATGGAAAATTGGAGCCTAGAGCTATTAAGTGTCTGTTTCTTGGTTATGGTTCTGGAGTAAAAGGATATAAGCTATGGAATCCTGATACAAGAAAGACTTTCATGAGCAGAAGTGTTGTTTTTAATGAATCTGTGATGTTTAATGACAGTTTACCCATAGATATTGTACCAGACAGATCTGATGATGAGCAGCAGAATATGAGCGTGCAGGTGGAGCACGTGGATGATCAGGGAGATGAATTTATTGATGATACTATTGATACTGTTCAGCACTTATCTCCTGTTTTGCAGCAAGACGATCAGCCTATTGCACTTCGCAGAGAAAAGAGGAGTTGTGCTCCTCGATCCCGATTAATTGAAGAGTGTAATTTGATTCATTATGCTCTTAGTTGTGCTGAACAGGTGGAGAACACTCATGAGCCGGTTCGCATACTCAAGCCATTGTTTCGGAGATCATGAGAAGTGGATCTCAGCTATGCAAGAAGAGATGCATCCACGGAGAAAATGGCACATGGGACGTGGTGCGCTTGCCTAAAAATAAGAAGACCGTGCGTTGCAAATGGATCTTCAAGAGGAAGGAGGGCCTATCTCCTAGTGAGCCTCCAAGATTTAAGGCAAGGTTAGTAGCTAAAGGTTTCAGTCAGATTCCGGGTGTTGATTACAATGATGTGTTCTCCCCAGTTGTGAAGCATAGCTCAATTCGTACATTCTTTAGTATTGTTGCTATGCGTGATCTTGAGCTTGAGCAGCTAGATGTGAAGACAGCATTTTTGCATGGAGATCTTGAGGAGGAGATATACATGGACCAGCCAGAAGGGTTCATAGTGCCTGGTAAGGAGGATCATGTTTGCAAATTGAAGAAGTCCTTATATGGTTTGAAACAATCTCCTCGTCAGTGGTATAAGAAGTTTGATTCATTTATGTTATCAAATAACTTTAAAAGATCTGATTATGATAGCTGTGTCTACATTAAATTTGTTGATGGATCACCTATATACTTGCTGTTATATGTTGATGATATGCTGATTGCTGCCAAGAGCAAGAAAGAAATCACTACATTGAAGTCTCAGTTGAGCAGTGCATTTGAGATGAAGGATCTTGGTGCTGCTAAGAAAATTCTAGGTATGGAAATTACTAGAGACCGTGCTTCTGGTTTATTGTTTCTTAGTCAGCAAAATTATATTCAGAAAGTGCTTCATCGTTTCAACATGCATGATTCAAAGCCTGTGAGTACTCCCATTGCACCTCACTTTAAATTGTCAGCTTCACAATGTCCTAGCACTGATGAGGAGGTTGAGTACATGTCCAGAGTTCCATATGCTAGTGCTGTAGGATCTTTGATGTATGCCATGGTTTGCTCTCGTCCAGATTTATCTTATGCTATGAGTTTGGTCAGTAGATATATGGCTAATCCTGGTAAAGAGCATTGGAAAGCCGTTCAGTGGATTTTCAGGTACATGCGAGGCACATCGAATGCTTGTTTGAAGTTTGGCAGGACTGAAAAAGAACTCGTTGGCTATGTTGATTCAGATTATGCTGGTGATTTGGATAAGCGTAGGTCGCTCACAGGTTATGTATTTACCATTGGAGGTTGTGCTGTGAGCTGGAAGGCACATTTGCAGGATGTTGTTGCGCTGTCCACCACTGAATATATGGCTATGTGTGAAGCAAGTAAAGAGTCAGTTTGGCTGAAAGGTTTGTTTGCTGAGCTTGCTGGAGTTGATTCTTGCATTAATCTGTTTTGTGACAGTCAGAGTGCAATTTATCTCACTAAAGATCAGATGTTTCATGAGAGGACAAAGCACATTGAGATTAAATATAATTATGTCAGAGATATTGTTGCAAAGGGTAAGCTAAAGGTATGCAAGATTAGCACTCATGAAAATCCTGCTGATATGTTGACAAAGCCAGTTCCTGTTGCTAAGTTTGAGCTTTGCTCAAGCTTAGTTGGTATTACAGCTTAGCCCAAGAGGCTGTGTGGCGCCGAAAGTATTTCTTTCTTTGTTGTGTTCAGGGTGAAGGATTGATTTATGCTACAGGAAGGAATTTGTCTCAAGGTGGAGTATGTTGATTTGTGATCCAAATTCTATACATTAGGCCAGCTTCTGGACGGAGCGTAGCGGAGGCCCGTCGCCGGAGGCTTAGAGTTGTAATCCCCGGCATTGTAACCTCACCCCGATATAGTGAAGATTGTTGCTGGCTGGCGCCCGTGGTTTTTTCCCTCTCGCATTGGGAGGGTTTTCCACGTTAAAATCTCGTGTCTCTCTGCGATTGATCTTGTTTACTTCGTTGTTCCTCCGCTGTCGCGTGTAAGATAACCCACCTTAACCCACTCTGGAGTACGTCGTCTCCCGCACAAAGGACGAGCCTGGAGCATGGGTCCTCGCGGGAGCCAGTCATTTGGCGGAGCTTCACCATAATTTCCTATTGCGGGGGGCGCGCAGCTCCCCAACTAAACTCTGTATTTCTAACCTTGCTTCTCCTCCTTAATTAAGCTTGGCAGTCCTCCAGCCTCCGTTTCAAATATGTATTTATGTATGTATATATGTATGTTCCTTTCATTGTAAGACTTGCGAGTACAACTTTGTACTCAACCGGATTGTCCAGTGCTGCAGGTGAGGATGTAGCTATGTTCGTGTATTTCTATCCCGCCGATGTCGGTGAGGGTAGTGCATGCGTAGCTTCTGTTCTGACCCTAGTCGGTTGCCATGTGGGAATGGGGCATACCACTTGTTTTATGTTGTGAAGTTGCCGCGCGCTGCTGCTAGTAGTAATTATTGAATTTGGCTGGTACGGCTCTACCTATGAGATAGTGGACATGTGTCCGTGGATGTTCATGTATTTTTACCATGATAGTATGTGTGTATGGTACGATACAGTGCAGGATATGTGAGTGCTAGCCGCTAATCTTGGGAGCTAGGATGGATCACGTATCCGGTTACTCGGAATTGATTTCGATTACTTCAAAATGTGTACACCGGCACACCGGAAGCTGTTTTCTTCTCGCCGCTTTTCATCCTGCCTTCAACGGAAGCACATTCTTGCACAACAAACCTTCTCTATGGTGTACCGATTCACATTCACTGAGCTGTCCCATCCCTTTAGCACCATCATGATCTCGCTCTCCTGAGAGAATCTCTTTGATACATAAGCCCTTACTGAGCCATCTCCTCATCTCACCCCTCGTTCTTCTACGTGCATTCCCTGAGCTCCTACCTCCTGGGATCGCTGAGAACAAACGCGTCGCTGTTGACGCTGGCGAGCCTACTCGCGAGCACCATTGTCGTCGGTGAGCTTCTGAGCCTCGACACTAGTGTCAAAACTCTTATCCAGCTTCGCTAAGCCCATTTCCCTAGTTAATGTCGTAGTTGAAGAAAGGCAGAGTTGAGAAGAGATCTTCTTACCCAGTTTCGGCGACAGCACCGCCTGAGCTATCGCTCTCCCTCATTTCTGGTGAGTCTACCTTCGGGCCACTCAAGACGGATCATGTTCTTCATCTCTAGATATTTTCCCCTCAACTAATCGAGCCTTTGTCGCAACCGGCAAGCGAGATTGCGACCCTCCTCTGTTCTTTGGCTACCGTTGCCATTCTTGAGCTCCTACCTCACCCGGTGAATTCCAGATCGATTCCTCACATCCATACCATCTCTGCGTGGTGAGGAAGCTTATGCATTACGCTGGCCACTGCAGTTCTGACCGATAAACATGAATAAGTTTCATGAGTTTTAAAATCCTAATGAATTCCTTCAGATTTACACGACTGCGGTTCGAGTAGCAGGAGGAGGAGAGCATATCATAGTAAACTACCTTTCAACTATGCTCGAGGGATCTGCTCGATCATAGTTGCTGTTGCAGATTTCTTGCACAAAGTGGTGATCAATCACCTCCTCTATAAGCTCGTCAATCCGGGAATGTTCGAGGAACTCTTCTCTGACTGAAGTTGTAGTTAGGAGAACGACATGGCTTATCATCAAGTCAATTTCCTCAGGGTGAATTATTCGAACAACTAGACACAGTCATACCTATTCGACACCCAGAATTGGGTCAGAGGTTGCTCATTTCTGGCCATCATGCTTCGGAGTCTTCGCGTGATCCCTTCAGCAAAATGGTCATAACCTGGTACTCGAGCAAGTTCTTGAGTTGAATTCTTGAGCAAGTCATTTATGCGCTAAAACTTCTGAGCCTCCTCGGACTGATACAGGATGCGCCCAGGTAAAGCCCTTTGGGTTGAGACCTTCTTCTCCGAATGGTCTCAAGGTCTTCTATGTTTGAGGCAGCTTGAGTCTACCTTAATGGAGTGTAATTATTTCAAGGATTTCTCCCACACTTATCAGAGTTCTCACCTAGTTCATCACTACAGGTCTCCTCACCGTCACCATGAGGGGTCACAGAGTGTGATCGATGGGGAGCATCGTCAGTCCTTCCTCTGGGAGCAATCAGTATCTACGAGGAGAGCAAAAACCTCCTGGATATAATCTCCACTTCTATCGGATGCCCTCTGGCTTGAAGAGTCATCAAGTGACAGTGCATTGTGACCTGGAGTAAGCTCCTTCAAGAAGGGAAATTCTGGGTTATAACCATCTCCCGTTGGAGAACCCAGCAAAAGTATGGGCAAACTTGCAGGGAGCCCACCCACATTCTCTGTGGGGACAACTGGAGAGTGATGACCACCAGATGCTAATGGAGTCCTGGAATGCCGGATTCCAAGACTTAGGGCATGTTTGGCAGAGCTCCAGATTCTCATTTTTCAGCTTCTGCTCTAGATTCTGTAAGAATCCACTTCTCTGAGAATCTGGAGCTACCTCTGAAAAACGTTTGGCTAGTGGGTTGGCTCCAGATTCTTAAAAGAAGAGATTGGAGGGATATAGACCATGTTACCCCTAGTTGTAACCATGAGATTTTGATTTAAGAGCTTTTCTTTGACATTTCTTGTCATGTTGTTACCCTTAGCATGCATTATCCTGTTTTTGACATTTCGTACAACAAACGTGACACGGGAAATATAAAGGAAAATAGAACCATGAGAAAAAATTGCATCATCGTTTGGAACAAGTTCTTGTACTTGCTGCATGTTCATGAATAAGGACAACTAATTAACGAAGAACATGCGTAGGGATAATACCGATATTGTTGTACTTTAAACAAATTGTCTTTTACTTTTCATAATATTACAAATAATGTAGCAAATTTCACCAACTTTCATCAATAGCCTTTGCAAGGTCATCACGAAACCTATCCATAGCTCTATCACTCGATTGTGACGTTGACACATCTGATGCATCTTGAGAAATGACATATTTTGCATATCTTGATGGTATTGTTGGCACATAATTAGGATCCCGCTCGAACCTATGAAAATGCTTGTCTGGTGAAGCATAATCACGTACGAAGTTGTGAAGTCCCATGGTAGCTGCAACAATCATCTTTTGCTTGGACAAATGAAAACTCGGCATCTTCAAAAGAATTCTCCATTTCATCTTCCACACACCAAGGGTCCTCTCAACGATATTACGACAACTTGAGTGTACTTTGTTAAATTTTTCTTTCTCACCACTTGGGGCATCACCTCTTCGAAATTCAGGAATATGGTACCTCTTAGAAGCAAAATAATGTCTCATAATTTATAAATAAAGTCTTACAAACCAATATGAAAGATAGATGAAGCATGAAAGGCAAACATCCTAAAGGTTACAACTAACTTCTACTTGCCATACTTGGCATCATATTTTCTTTTCAGCCATTCAAACCGTCCTTCACTACTACGCAATGTAAGAAACATTTCCCTTTGCTCCTTTTTTTTATAAAAAGTTCAGATGCAATGAAATGCTCATTAGTCCCCTCCACAGTACCGCACTCTTCGACCATCTCCATCACATCTTTGATGGTACACGCCAAGGTTTCCTCTCTTTTTTGTGCAAATGCTGCAAAAGACGCATGAGACATCTCGCTCAACTCAACAATTCGTTTTAGTTGGTTTTGCATGATTGCAGATCCACTCTTCAGTTTCTTCCCTTTCGTATTACTAGAACCACATGTTCTCTTCCCTTTAACACTACTTGGTGACTCATCTTCTTGTTCACTATTATCGTTGTCATCATTGTCGCCTTCATGTTCTTCAACTTCAATAGGTGTGGATGCACGAACAGGGCTTAGTGGCAAATTTCCCATTGCTGGAGACCAATGATCTTCACCAGTGTTGCGAATATCTTCAAACATTGTGCGCAACAGGTCCTCATTTTGAAGTCCACCCTTTTCAAACTTAGCGCATCCTTTATATTCCTATCAACAACAATGATACAAGTTAATAATAAACATAAGCGAGATTGTACATACATACTTGAATGTGTAATGACTTACTTTTTTTAATTCCTTCCACCATTGACTAGTGGTTTTAATTGTTTTCTTCTCAGGATCCCAACCTAAGCCTGTCTCTTTTGTCATCAATTTCTTCCAAGTGTTGTAGTCAGTCTTCAGTTTGTCCCATTTGTTTTTAAATTGTCTTTTTGTGTATTTTATCCCAGTCTTCTCCTCAAATTTAGCAATTACTAACGCATAACCAGGAATATTCAGATGTGTACTTGGACGATTACCAGCAGCTACTTGTTCAGCAAATAGTTCACATACTATCCTAGTGTGTTCTCAGTCCATTCGGCATTGTCACCCATCTGTTACATTAACATCATTCAATCACCCATCTATTTGCAGTACTTAGGGAATGCAGTACATAAACATGTATGTATGTATGGACCTCATGTATGTACTGGGATATCGAAATACAAGCAGAATAACCATGAATGGAATCCTGAAAACAAGTATCTTCCGCACAACACACAAATATCCTGAAAACAAGTATCTTCTGTACAAGCAGAAATACAAGTATCTTCATTTGTTCTTACCTTTTTTGTTCAAGCAACACACAATTAACAGATGGTCTTCAGATGCATATACAAAAGGCAAATCATAGAATTACATATCAGCTCTATTTGGAACAATATCCATTACACATTACTGCAAAGATCTGGAGGGATATCCATTACACATACCTGTACTGAAGAGGCGGCGGCGGCGGAGATCTGGAGGGAGGCAGAGGTGCTGAGGGGCGGAGGAGGGCGGCGCCGGGAGACGGGAAGGGGAGAGGGGAAGGAGGCGGGCGGCGGCAATCCTGAGGGGTGGGGGGAGGGCGGCACCAGGAGACGGGAAGGGGAGAGGGGAAGGAGGCAGCGGCGGCGGTGCTGAGGGGCGGAGGAGGGCGACGTCGGGAGACGGGAAGGGTAGAGGGGAAGGAGGCGGGGCAGCGGCGGTCCTAAGGGGCAGAGGAGGGCGGCGCCGGGAGAGGGGCGGAGGGAGGCGCGCGGGCGTGAGAGGGGAAGGGGAGAGGGGAAGGCGGCGAGCGCGAGAGGGATGCAGGGAGGCGGCCGGCCGGGCGGCGATGTTGAGGGGCGGAGGAGGGCGGCGCCGGGAGACGGGAAGGGGAGAGGGGAAGGAGGCGGGCGGCGGCGGTCCTGAGGGGCGGGGGGAGGGCTGCGCCGGGAGACGGGAAGGGGAGAGGGGAAGGAGGCGGCGGCGCTGCTGAGGGGTGGAGGAGGGCGGCGCCAGGAGAGGGGCGGAGGGAGGCGTGCGGGCATGAGAGAAGAAGGGGAGAGGGGAAGGCGGTGCGAGAGGGATGCAGGGAGGCGGCCGGGCGACGGGGTACGGGGGTTTTTTGGTTTTTATATGGTGGCATTTTGCGGGTAAATACTACGAACTTCAATGGGTTATTGTATTTAGGGTGTGTTGGCTCCCCACGAGAATCCACCTCAACCCAGCTTCTCCTGAACAGTTCATTTTGGAACTGCTCCTCGAGAAGTGAATCGGTCATTTTAGGAAGCGGGTTGTTTGGCACAGCTCCAACTGATTAAACAGAGAAGCTGGGAGCAGGAGCTGTACCAAACAGACCCTTAACAAACCAGATCAAACGACCACTGAGGGACTCGAACGTTTAGAGGTGAGCCCCTCATCATGTTGCGAGTCCTACTTATGGTCGGATCGACCCTTGCCCTTTGGGGAAACTGGTTCGTCTGTTGAGTATAATATTATGGGGGTTAAGGATCCCTCCTCAATCTTATCCATGGCATGATCTTTGGGATATCGTGAAGGATCTCCAGATATATTCCCACCATCGTATGAAAGTATGGTTTGCTTGCAGTCGTAGCAAGCATCTATGTCGAGATCTGCGTAGTCGGCCAGGTCCACCAGTTCTCCTCGTGACAATCTACCAGGCAAGGCATATGCATGCACCCAAACCCAATGATAGAGCTCCAGAGTGAGGCTGATGGTGTTGCCCGTAAGATCTTCTTGACGCCTAAGATGCAGTCTCGCCAGTTGCTAATGCAATTTAACGAGGATGGTCGGCCCTCACGAGCTTGGTTTTTCGCCAAGTGCTTTCCAACACATTAGAGTTGTTCTAGACTTCTCCGATCACCTCCAGAACACGGACGCCTTTACGCCCATTATGCTTAGGCGCTTTCGATTGCCTATGATATTTGGTCCCTTATGACCACCTTCGACACTTAGACTTTTTGACTATTCCCAACACTCGGACATCTCCGACCGCATCTTGAAGACAGATGTCCTCGACCATTCACTACATTTAGGCACCATCAATCGCCCATGGTACCCAAACCATCAATCGCCCGCTATGCTCAAAGCGTCGTCGACCTCTGCGAGCACCATTAACCGCCATCGTACTCGGGCATTGTCGACTTCCTCGTGCTCCATCAACCACCCACGCATCCATCATCATCAACCGCTCGTTATAATCGAGGCATCGTCTACCTCTTCAGTCGCTATCAACCGCCCACCATTCGCCCATGACCGCAAGCTATGCCTAGTTACTAATGACCACTGGCTATACCTAACATCATCAACCACTTGCCATGCTAGGGAGATTACAATCATTGGCTGTACTTGGACATCGTTGACCACTGGCTGTGCGAGGGAGTTTACGACTACCCACTACGCTTGGACGTTGTCAACCACCTGTGATATTTGATCGCCACGATCATCTCCTACACCAGGCCACTTACGACCGTTCATTGGGTTCAAACATCATCGACCACCGTTGATACTCAGTCGTTTATGACCATCCACTATGTTTGATGTCTCCAACCCCTTCAATGCCCGAACATTTTTTACCACATTTGATACATGGTGGCTTACAACTGCCCACCGTACTTGGATATCACCCATCATAGTTAATACTTGATCACCACTGATCACACGTTGTACTCAGATGTTGTCAACCACCCTTGATATTTGGTCACCCATGATCACTCCCCATACTTGAGCGTCATCAACTGCCTTTGGTACTCAGACGCCTTCAATTGCTTATCATACACAAGTGCCTCTGACAGCTTCACAAAGACAGATGCCTTTGACTACTAGCTTAAGTCGAGTAACTCCGACCGCGTCGCAGAGACAGGTCTCGCCGACTGCTTCACACAGACGAACGCCTTACGACCACGATCAGAGGTCGATAGCTCTAGTACTCCAATGAGTGCTTCGCTTGACTACATGGGTACAATACTTTTATGAGTACATTCCACAACCATCTGCTATGGTACCATTACGAGTACTCTCGTACAACCGTGGTGCTACGGTGCTCTACGAGTGCTCCACTCAACCACATGGGTACAATGCTTTTACAAGTACGTCCTACGACCACAGCGATACAGTGAAGTTCGACCATGGTGCTACAGGAACCTTTACGACCGCAATGATACAATGATGGTCGACCTGTCTACTACAGTACTTTTACGAGTATGCCTTCTGACCACAATCGATGGTCGATAGCTCTAGTACTCCAATGAGTACTCCCCTCGACCAGTGTGCTACAGTACTTTTATGAGTACTCCTTACGACCACGATCAATGGTTGATAGCTCTAATACTCCAATGGGTACTCCCATCGACTGCGGTGCTACAGTTGTCTTCGATCAGTGTGCTACAGTACATTCTCGACCGGTGTGCTCCTATACTCCCAGATACAATCTTCGGCTAGTGTGCTGCCATACTTTTACAAGCACGACTTCGAGCACGAGTGCTATGGTGATTACGCCTATGTGGTACAGTACTACTTCAAGTATGACTATGAGCATGGTGCTACCGACTTAGCCAAGGTGCTATAGTGTTTCTACACCTTCGAGTTCGACCAGGAACCATATCCAGTGGGTTTCAACCCTAGACATTTTTCCGATGGGTTTCGATCACGGACTACTTCCGATGGGTTTCAACCACAGTGGGTTTTGACCATGTTGGCTTTCGACCACGGACTACTTCTAATGGGTTTTGACCATAAACTTTTTGTTCTGATGGGTTTCGACCACAGTGTGTTTTGACCACGAACATTTTTCTAATGGGTTTTGACAATAGACATTTTTCGATGGGTTTCACCACACCGGGTTTTGACCATGGACTACTTTTGATAGGTTTCACCACGCACAACATCCGACAGCTTTCGATCACGTGGCTTTTGGCCAGGGATGGCTTCTCTTGGATTTCGACGACAGAGGCTTTCGGCCACCGGCTATTTCTTATAGCTGGATGGTTTCTAACTCCTGGCTACTACGATGCCCAATGGCCTTGGACTACCAGCAATTTTCGATTGCCGATGGCTTTCGGCTTTCGACTACTACTTCCAGGTGCCGATGGTTTCTGGCTCTCAACTACCAACCACTCCCAAGTGCCGATAGCTTTCTAGCTTTCGGGGTGTCTTTTCCAACGATCACTTTCGGCCACGTTGATACTGGACCTAGGTGTCCTATTCTGTTAAACCTCACTACCCAAATTACGTACGCCTACTACACTGATTCTACTATTGTGTCGTCAGATCGGTCATGCCTGACATAAATCATGAACACTTTTAACCACCCTTAATTTTATGTGTCGTTTGATACCAACAAGGTCAAGCGGCATAGACGGGCGTGGCCAATGCAAGGCCTACGTTATTAACGGCTCCATAGACTGATGAAGCTATAGATATTGCCAACGCCCACATCTACATCAACCATTCATCACATGCATGGAGAACATGAAGCGAAGACTGAAGATGATGACCAATGTGCAGCTTAATCGGAGATATTCTATGGGTTTACCCTGTGGATGTAATTAAGCCTTCTGATGCCCTGGGAACCGGGACACCATATTGTCTATGTCAGATCTGCTATGCAAAGCAGGCTACAGAGCACATATATATGAAGGAAACTTGTAATTTTGTTATTCTCAAACGAATGAATAAATACATGTTTTCCCTACTTTTGTTGTGTTTATCTATTTTTATGTACTTTAGTACACTGGCACGCCCGCATCTTGTACCCTGGGGCAAGAAATCCACAAGCGATTTCTCGCGTCAAACATCGCCCAACCTTGACTGGTGTTGTGCTGCTGCATTGCCAACCATATCGAGGTGGGTGGTCGTCTGCAGCCCTTGCTCGATTATGGTGAGCACTTGTGCCATTGTTGGCGGTTGGGGCAGCTCCTCTTCGGCGACATCATGCTGATTTTGATCAGCTTGCTGTAGAGCGGGCAATCATGGAGATAGGGGCTGCAGGTAAGACTGCGGGGGAATGGGTGCTTCACCTTCTAGTTGGCGGGAACCGGAGGCGTTGCCACTTTCCATGACATGATTCATGGAATGTGTCGCCGGCATCTGTTATGACAACATGACTTTAATGATCGCATGTAGGACAAGAGAGAATGAGCATAAGTTAAGTGGGTTAGGGAGGAATGACATCCCATAATAAATTACTTCATCCACAATTTAAACATACAAAAAATTTTAATGATAGGACAGCATGCATAAAAACTTTAAAGATTAAGTTTTACATGGTTCGCACAATCATTGCACAAACATAAGGCAAATAAACATACCAACAGCTCACAAGTCACACGTTGGAGATATAATCAAGTGACCTCATGGAACCCACGAGATGGAGATGGGGAGTAATGAATTCCATGTCAGGGACGTGATAGAAGTTGTTCTTACTATTTTCTGCTTGAGAGAGAAAATAGTAGAATATGTTCTTCATCTCGGGAAGATGGCGACGAAGGCATATAATGGCGACATACGCTGCGTCGTACATCCACATGAGAGCACTTGAGCCCTAAACATGAGAGCATATAATAGTAACATAGAGGCCGATCTCCAAAGTTCTATCCCTGGATTAGCACCTCCGCCACGTACTCGGTGGCAGCCGCACTAGCGCTTTTGCTAAAGACAGTGTATTCTGGCTCATAGGTGATATGAACATGTTGCAACATCATCCAAATGGTGTGCTGCAATGAGCCCACCTCAAACACGCTGGGACGGTAATGCAGCTCTCATCCGGTAGGTATCTACAGTTTCACAGAAAGGCAGGGGTTAGTGCTCACTTTTACTTTGTGCAATGGAAAAGAAAAGTGAGGAACGACACTAAGAAACGAAAGTTATGTGCTGCCACCACATTACAATATTACAACATTATATCATTTCACGGGCAACAGATTGCTCTGTCACTTCTTGGACCTCTCAACAATAGGCTGCAATTTACTTTATCAAAATTTCCAAAGTAAATTGCAGCCTATTGTTTCCTTAACCCAAAGTTCCCAATTATCTTCCCATCTCGTGCTATCTCAACTAAAATTTTGCAATGGGATGAACGGTTAGAAATAGCGGTAGTATTTTCTCATGTCAAAACGACAGCAAGAGATGAGAAAGGCCGGGGGTTTTAAATAGTTGCTAAACATTTTTTTCAGCATGCGACGTACTTTTGAAATTTAGTGTAAAGAGCCGTAAAAGGTGGTATTTGCATTAGTTTGAAGAGGATTTTCGAGGACCCTTTTGGTATCGTGGTTTTAGGCCTTTTGAAAGCATTTTGGTTCTGTTTTTAATAATTAAAATGTTGCTTTAGACATTTATTTTCAGAAGGTATACCTCCCTTTAAAACATGGGCCATTTGAGTCAAGATGAGGGTAAGAACGAATGAACGAGATAGACAAGACGGAAGAACTAAGAGAGGTAAGGTTTGCAAGAATTCTTATATTTTTCACAAATACATATGACTCAAATTAAGTTGTATTTGCAATTATATCCTTAATCTATCGGTCATTCTATCTAGGTCTTATCCGACAGTTATTATAGCTCTGATATCAATGCAATGGACACCCCGGAATTCAAGCTGGTTTTCGCCTGAGTGTGGGTTGAAGGTAACAGACATCCTCCACTCAAGTGTATGATCACTGCCACCCTTCCTAAACCGTACACCTTTACATTCATGGTAGAAACCGAGTTAAACCCCAAATCACCCAGCCGGTGTGTTTTCTATATTAGTCCCCTGATCAGTGGCTAGTACACACACCACAACACTGCATCGCATACATACATATTACGTCCATTTATCATACAACAGAAGGTCTCATCTGCATGATGTATAACATGTTACATCACAAAAGGGATCGATGGCCAAATAAGTCAAGTAGCGAATAATATGCAACGGAAACAACTTTAGTAGCAAGTCATGGGTCCAGCAGTATGCCTCATGCTGCTGTAATACCACTAAAATGCAAAGGGAAGAAAAGTGAGAAATAAAACAATCCAAGGGAGAATAAAGGAAATAAAGTAGAGTTTTGCCGTCATACCCATCGAGTTTAGAATGCCGAATAAAAGTAGAGCTCAAAGAGGTTCCCAGACCGTCCGGGGCCGGTTAGTGTCTCTTGCTATTGTGCGCTTCGTCATTCGGCAGAAAATTTAGCCAACACCCACTTTTATCAACTTACCTACAAAAGTAGAAAAACAAAGGCCCAAACAGTGAAAAACACTTTAGACTAAAATGTCCTTTAGGCAACAGCCACATGAAGGAAGAGTAGGGGTAAGGTGAGGTCACTCCAGTCATTTCACAAACTAAGAGAGTCATAAGACCAATGCCTCAATGCATGAGCAGGTGAGTCACTGGAAGGCCTTATCTCACTCCCATTTTCTTCCACCGTGAGCAAAGCCACCCAACAAGTGAGGGTATTCCTTCCCCCATCTCCTTCCTCTCTGCCAAGACAGAGAACAAATAGAGCTCATGCACAAAGCTATCCAAGAGAAAAACCAAGCCAAGCTCAACCCCACCACCACCCAATCTCCTTGCACATAAGTAAAGGGGGGGGAGAGTGAACCAGTAATGCCCTAGGGCTCATGGTGATGGTGGTCAGAGGCGTAATGGCTGGAGGTTGGCATCGAGGATAGCAAGCCCCTAGCCGGTGCACCCCAGGGTGCCAAGGCAATGGCGTCACATCGAAGGTAGAATAGCCGATGATGAAGGAGGCACTAGGCTCCTGGCAGGCTACATGCCATGGACAGTGAGTCCGAGGGAGGGGCCGAGTTAGGGAGGCACCAAAGGGCGGTGGCCTGGAGCCAGAGGCCAAGGGAAAGGAGTGGCAGAAGGAGGCAGCTGGCGATCAATGCCCTTGGTTAGCGGTGTGCTCGGGGCCGCCACACCCACGCGCTTCCGTGAGCCCAAGGGACCACCTAGAGAGACGCCAAAGAGAGAGAAGCCGAGGGAGAGAGGAAGAGGAGGCACAACTCAGGGGGAAGTGAACTGCGGAGAGTCCACGACTGACGACCGGTGGCCGGCGGCGTGGGGAACACCCAGACCCCAGATCCAACCTGAGCGGAGAGAGTGAGGAGGGGTAAGGCCGGTTTGGCCAAATCAGATGACGGGGAGAGAGAAAGAAAAGAGAAAGAGAGAGAGAAAAGATGAGAGAAGAAAAGGAAGAAAAAAAGAGAGAAGAAAAGAGGAAGAAGAAAAAAGGTTTGGTACTTGCGCGTTGGGTCCTTAACCCCAGATGTTCTAAGCCAATGTCAGGTCTTACATGTAGAATCGATGTTGTTCATTCAAGTGCTTGTACTGAAATTCTATTGAGTTGGGATTATCTGCCTGTTCAGGTAGGGGTCCGGGATCGATGCCATCTGCACCTCACTCCGCTCTGCCTAGTTAATAGGCAAGTACATAGTAGAGCGGTAGACCATAGAGTTTGTGAAATATACGATGTTTATATGATATGATGTTGCCGATTTAATGATGACAATGGAACAGTGTGAGCAGTGATGCCACCCTACCAATTGTAATACTGATGAACATGATAATGATAATGACATTGGACATCTACATTTGCATCATGTGCACTCAAGTGTGAGGGCGGTGAGAGTCTCTAGCTACGAGTAAAGCTAGTTGACTAATCTGGAGTGCTCTTGGTAGGCCTCCACAAGAGTGGAAAGACCCCCATGCCCATATGGGCGGGCCCAAGATTTTGGGTGAATATCGATGGGTGTTCACTCGGCAATACCGGTATATGCAATGAGATGAGCAAATGAGCATTTAGAGTAGTGCTGCATTGCACTAATGGTATGACAATGTTGGAACATGAAAACATAATATGAACATAATAACGTATGTGGAGTATGTAATGGCTGGTTAATTGCTTACATATTTTGGTAGTGTTTATCGTTCTATTATGTAATTGCTGAGTCTCCGGACTCACCCTTGCTTTGTTTGTTTTTTAGGTGATCATTGAGGACGTCATGAACAGGCAGAAATAGCACATGAATAACTTTGTATATCAGTTTTTATTAGTATGTTTAAACTCCACTAGTATGCTAGAATAGTTGCTTAAAATGATATGTTGTAAGTGGTCGCTGCATTATGAATAAAGTAGTGTTTGCTTAAAATGGTTAGCAGTTGTAAAAAGAAGGGTAATAGTATGCAATGGTGGTAGCATGCTGGGCCCAGAAGATAGGCGGGGTGTTACAACTACTCCACAGGAAAATGCAAGGAGTAAAGCCTAAAAAGCAATGCCATCGTACTCGCCCGTTCCAAGCTCAAAGTAGGCATCATCTGGCATGGGCTCTTCATACTCTAAGCAACATATTTAAGCAACATTGAGTACATTATGTACTCAGCAAGACTTATAGTGTATCATAAACTTATAATAGCATGCAAGGCTATGAAAGGAGAAAGCTCTACTTAAAGGTAAATTTCAGCATAGAGCAACATTTCATTTGCAATAGCTAGAAGTAGTATTTTGCAATGAAATTTTCAAGAACAATTGACATGTAAGTAAGTAAGTAACATTTGTATAACATGAACATAAGCATATCACAACCCTCCATGGCTGTGAATAAACAAGTTTCTCTCAGCCATAGACATGGCAAAACTCATCAAGAATAAAACAATACCCAATACTCCCAATTTTGGCAAAACACTTTGTAAAACGAAAATCCTAAACCCAGCAAAGCCGCACCAAGCTTGCTTATGACTATGAGCACGGCTATTTAAATAGTTTTTTAACACTCTATAGAGATTGTATAGCTTTACTCATATGAGATAATCAATTAACCTGTGGGCTAATACACGCTTCTGATGGTGTGCGACTAACTAATTATCACGAAGCCTTTACATCATCTAGACTAATCCTTGCACAAGCGCTGGTGAATGTAAAACCCTTGCCTCAGGCAATCGCCATGATGGAATCACTCCCCTTGGAAGAATCACTCTCCTTGGAGAAGCATTCACCGTTATATCGGCAAGCTTTGTTTCCAACACCTTGGTGAAGGAAGCCCATTAGAGCAAGCCAGTCTGTCGGAATGCCCCTACTACTTCGGCCTTCCAATATGCAACACTAGTCCTAGATAACTTATTTAGCTATGGCCAGAGCCATAATAGCATGTGATTGTACGTTTGACTCAGATTGGCGGCACCAAGTCCGGTCCTTAATCTACCTAAGCAAGGGAATCTTCCCTTACCTACATGTGAGTACACCTTCACATTGCACATTTCACATGCATAACTCGTCTATGTCTAAAACTAAGTTTTCTTTTTTTTACAGCAAAATAAAGAGTGTGACTTTTATGGTCCAGCACCCATGGTACTTCAAGAACTTTGGTAAGACAGAACCGACATTGGACCCGTCATAGGGAACTAAGCAAGCTAAGCATCTAGTCAATTATATGAGACCGAATATAGCCCAATCTATTTAAATCACAAGCAACATAAGCACGGTGCCACGCCGCGCTAGCTACCGTGTGGACCAAGTAAAAGAGACGGCAATTTGCGGGGAAGATTTTTAAAAATCGAGGACACGTGCGTAATTTCGAAAACCAAGGCCTTTTTGCAAAAAAACTAAGGACCTGTAAGGACATGTATGTAACTAAACGAGGACCCATATGTAATTTTGGAAAACTGCAGGGTGATATCCTGTAAAGGATACATAATTTTGGTGAAATGGAGGGGGTTTTCAGAAAAAAAAAACCTGGCAGGGACCTTTTTGCAAGAACCGAGGACCTTTACGCGATTTGGAAAATGCAGGAGGCATCTTGTTGTCATCTTCTCTGACGACTTGTTGTCATCTTCACTCGGGCGGTGGTCAAACGACTAAAGACGTCAGGCGGAAGGAGGTCATGACTACGTGTGTCGTGGTTGTGCAGAGCGATCAGATCAGGCAGGCAATCGATCTGAGATCAAGACGAGCGATTGGAACGATCAGGTGATCGATCCAAGCATCCATAAGCAAGCGGTCGTAAACGGGCGGTCGTAAACGAGTGGTCGTAAACGAGTGGTCGTAAACGAGCGACCGGAGTGAGCGATCGGAAGCGTGCGGTCGTAAGCAAGTGGTCAGAGCTATTATTCGGGATGAGTGGTCGTGCGAGCATTCGGGCGACAGAGCATCTGGTCGTAACGAGCACGTACGACCAGAGCAGCAGAGCAACAGAGGCTTATGACCACATATGTTAGACAGCAACGGTCGTTCTCTGTTCGGTAATCCAGATTGTTTTGTTTTGTTTCTTTGCATTGTGTTTTAATTTTAGGCGGTAAAAAGCGGAGACAAGCATTCACCTCCTCTCTAATTGTGCCATACGATCATATAAAAACTATTCGAATAGTCGAGCCTATTGTAAGCGGGCAAGAAATGCATTCACATGTAGCATTTTTATTAAAATAAAACTTGACTTACCAGTGATTGGTGTGTGTTGTCACCCGCGATGGAGAACTAGTGAGTGGTTCAAAATGAATTTTAAACAAAGGAAAGGTTTAATTGGCATTAATGCTAGTGTTTAGCGTTTGAATTTGATACATGAATATTTAATTACTATTTCAATTATTATTATGGTATTTGAATTTAAATTCTGCTTCATGCACAATAGCCATGTTAAACCTTTCATTGTTCAGCCTTGCAACTATAATTGCATTATTCCAAAGGTTTGCGAAGTATTCGATGTACTCACACTTGCTATTTTTTCCAACAACAACAACAGAAGTCTACGCCTATGTAGGTGAAGATTACAAGTTCTTCTAGGAAGGTTTCTCGGAATTCTAGACCGAGCTCCACCAGTCACTTGCCAATTTGTGAAGTGATGGACCGCTACTCATCAGTTTGCTTTTCTTTAGTCTTCCACCGTGCTTTAGTTAAGGTTATTATTATCATGTAATTGACCTTAATGTACGTACTCTCATTAAATTGAATAAAATTTAATTTGTGAGTTTTGCATATAATTCATTACTGTTTTTACTGTGTATACTAGTGTGATTACCTGGGACTAGTCAATTATACATATAAAGTTCAAATTCGAAAATCCGGTCCCAACAGAGAAGGTATCCCTAGATAAAATGGCTTAGAGAGTCCAAACTATTTTCTAAAATTAATCTACAGTATTAACTTGACTTCTCTTCTCATCCAGTCTGTTCCTGTTTTTCCCTCCTTTGCTGAATTTGCCCTCCCTAAATTCAAAAGCCAGAGTTTTGCCGTTCTGCTGTCGAAGAGTTTGACCGTTCTGTCTTCTTGTGGACAGATGTGGACCTTGCACTCGTCTGGAGAGCGTACGGGAGGCTATGCAGTTGAGCTTTGGAGGCTGTTGCAGTTGTTGGGCTGATTCAAGAGACCGCTTTACCGAGGTTTCGGGTGGAGTGTGAATGGTAAACACCGAGCTGTCAAGACCGAGACCCTGATATATGCACGGGACTTAATGCTTGAGAGAGTGATTCTGGTCAAGAGATCACCAGAAAGATCAAGTGAATCTAGGCAGCAACTTAGTGGGTTTCATGTTTATGTATTTTGAAAAGTTACGTGTTAAAATCAGTGTTCGGGCCACGGGAGAACAGTAAAGCAAGTCAGCCACAAAAATTCTATGCCCGAAGAGCCACCTGGAATGACGGGATCCAGGCTGTTTCGAGGGTCGCGATGCCCAGACTTTGCAGTACCCACTACAGTGAGCTCGAGGGTATAGTGTTCCAGTATCACTCATACTCCAGTGTTCCAGTATCACTACAAGGCAGCCAAGATCAAGAGCACTAATGGGAGGAGAACGCCACCATCGCCATCTTGCAGAGTTCACACTCGCTCAGGAGGAAGCAGTCTGTGTCGCCCAGGAGGAGCTAGGAGTTGTCTACCAGAAACTGAGGGAAGCTGAGGCCAAGATCCGGGAGATTGAGGCATCAAACGACGAGCTGATGGAAGCTTTACTAGAACCTCATCCGGAAGAAGAATTTGCGAAAGGAGAAGGTTGTTGGATAAGTCTTGTGTGGTCCTAGTCATGTGTATGATCATAGTTGTATGCGTGATTATAATTATAGTCATGTGGATTATTGTAGTTATAATAGTGTGAAATCCTTCTTTCTAATTTGTTCGTAGCCTCATCAACTCTACACGTATTTTTGAATTGGCCGGTCAAATGGCATTGCGGTAACAAGTTTTCCTTTTGAGTTTTGCAATTGTAATGGTGGTTTTACTTGCTATAGCTCAGTATAATGCATTGGTATCTAGGCTCCCTTCTTTTCAGCCTCAATTGTTAATTTCTATTCTTTTTAATAATTATTATTTATTAAACTTAACAGTCAAAAAATATCTATGACAGTAAAAAAGATCACAGCCTTACCCCTTAAAAAAAAGAAAATGAAGTCAAGTACTGATGGGGTCGGCTGGGTCCATAGGGCTCTCTACACTAGGGCTGCAAATGGGTCGGATTCGGACGGATATTGTTGTTACCATATCCTAACCCATATTTTTTTTCTCCGGATTCGGTACCAATCGGATTCGGTGCCGGATCGGTCGGGATTAACCCGACCCGTTTGCACCCCTACTTGTTTGTAAGGAATGCATGTAGTACAGCAAATGGAGTAGGAGGACGTACTGTCAAAAACTTGATGTTACTACTTAATAGCTGATGTGGAAGACTTTATTTTACCATTGCAAAAGAAAATGAAATGTCAAATAGTAGCACTAACTTGAAATCAAACTTGAAGACGTATCGGATTCGGACGGATATTGCTGTTACCATATCCTAACCTATATTTTTTCTCCGGATTCGGTACCAATCGGATTCAGTACCGGATCGGTTGAGATTAACTCGATCCGTTTGCACCCCTACTCTACACTGCGCACAAGTCACTATCTGGTCTGGGTCATCAATGGTCGGTGGTACCATGTACCAACTTTGTACTTGATGCTGCTATCTTCCTGCGTTCTCTTTATGCGACATGCTCAGGATGGTAATCAATGGTCGGTGGTACTAAGTATTGCGAAATGCTTCCGCTTTCTTTTTAGCTGCAGATTATGATTTTTAGCTGAAATTTTTAAATTTTAGCTATTTAAGACAGAGATTACATAGAGAAATACTCCCTTATGATTTTTGTTGATACAGATATTAGGCTTTTAACGTGTACTACAATTAACTTGTAGATCCCGTCTTGAGAAAATACTCCATTTGAAAGTTAGATACTGTAGAAAAAGCCAAAAGCCGCTTTTAGAAGCTGTAAAAAACAAACCCTAACTTGGCTTGAATCAGATCCCTCCTCTCTCCAACAATATCCTTAATATACTTGAAGAAGTGATGGTTGTTGTCCCACACTAAAAGACGTCTCAATGATTTAGATGATAATTGTCATACGGAGGTTATTGTTATAAAGACGTGGTGACATGTTTGTCGTGTTGCGATTGTTGTCCGAGGGATATCGTGTGTGGTTATTAAGGATAAACGCATATTGTAATAGCCCTGTCAGACGCCGCCATGATGTAGCAAGATATCGTCAGACAAGTTGATCGGAGATAGAGTGGTGGTAGGATAGTCCATGATCATGAGGTGGTCGCAGGACCGCTTACGACTATGTGGTCATAGAAGGGAGCTTACGACTACTTAGTCGTACAAGAGCTTTCAACTATGTAATCGTAGATGACTTACAACTATATGGTCGTAAAAGATCATACGGCTAAGGAATGATCGTAGAAGAGCTTATGACTATTCGGTAAACTTTCTGCCTTATCGATAAAGAGTATACTCAAGATATATAATGACGTAATAATTATGAGAATTATTCTATCCTCATTACTTATGAAGGAGGAAGGGTATTTTGGTAGTAAGCTAAATACCGGATACTAGGAAGGAACTAAACCACGATGCTTGGATGATGCACTTCGGGGGTCTGCGGGTTTACCTATGTCTTAATGGAAAGTATGCAGTAAGGTTGGGGAGGTTCTTGTTGCATCCTCCTTAGAAGGGGATGAAATTGAGGGATATCCAATCCATCCACGCCTACTGTTTGCGAGAGTTACATAGTTAGATCTAGGCTTTGAGATGTCAGTGTAGTGAGTGCTCTGTTAGTCCTAGTAGTGCAGTGGACGTAAAAATTTTAACTGTAAGCTGCAGCAGCTCAAGCTTTGCTATTCTCAAGTCCTGTTCATTTCTTTCTTGATTTGCCTCTTGTTTTAGTTGGTCTTCCTTTTATCTAGTCTTAATGATCTGGCCAGATGTCAAGGATATGTACATTAAGGAAGGAATTAATTAAATACTAATAAAAAGATTTTAAAAGTTAAGTATGTTACAATAAATGTGTGATCATATAGTTTCATATATACTCGACTGTGATCTAGAAACATCTTTTTGATCCACAAGTTAGTAGTGGTTCCCAGTGGAACATAATGACTTCTAAATATATATAGATAATATATTATATAAATTAGAGTTGGTGGTCGGTGCGTTCTTCTCTCCCCTCTCTAGAGCCATCCGATTTGATCTGAACTATTCATCTCTTTCCTCCTCCTCCTCCTCTCTCTCTCAGGATACAACCGCCCACCCCTCCACTTTTTCCATCTCTTCATGCATTCTGGCCACCTTTGCATCTCTATCGCTTGCTCTCCAATATTTGATGTGTGAAGTTGGTCAAGCAGTGTCAAGCAGTAAGTTCCGTCTCATTATTTTTATGACTCCGTTGTAGCGCACGGGTCTCTAACTAGTAGATAATAATAGACGAACATATGTAGTGCACTTGTGATGATTCCTTTCTCTCTTAATACTAGATTATACTTAAGGCAAGGTACGTGTCATCGCTCGATCTTACAGTGGATTACTCAGTTCTAATTGACTCTTCAGCACATTGGCATGACTATGTACTCTCGCAATCCACCACATCGAGGGACTAAGAGATATGTCTTGTTATGTAGGAGGAACAAATTCTATATAGACTGTTCATATTCCTTCATATATTTTATAGTAAAACGAAAGACACATGTATGTTTGCCCTTTTTTTGTTTTTTAGCTGATTTTTTACTTCTATTTCTTTCAATAATCACTATTCATTATATTAGACAGTCATAACCAAATCCATCGGCTGTAGAAAATAAAACACATGGCCACGAGAATAAAAGACTTCAACACCCTGAGCGATTTTGTTTTTTTTTTGCTCGGAAATTTCTCGTTGATGGTAGTACCCATTGAAACGCACATTCGAAACGGCCGTAAGAGAGATATTGCAGGACAGCCAGCTGTTTGGATGGGAATCTGTCCAGTCATGGCCAATCAAATAGCTATAAGAGTTTCCTGATGCGTACGTGAGAGGACACCTAGCAATTATCCATGGTGAAGGGCAATTAGCTTGATAGCTCCAGTTTGCTCTTCCTCGTATCTTCGTTGCCATTTGTTTATGATATTAAGCTAAACTAACCGGGTATTTCTATGACTTCGCTTAATGCATGACAGGTAAGGATGTGGTGTACAGTCGTTTCCTTTCTTACCATGGCTCTTGCCTGTTCCTTATTAAATCTCACAGCTAAAATACAAATAACCCCCTCACAAAAGCTCGTCAGAGTTTAATTTACCCTCCACAAGTTCATTTGTACTACATCTACGTGCAACCCTTGTAAAGTATATGATTGTTTGGAATGCCCCTAAAACGTCCCTTACTGCTGACATGGCTGTTTTTTTTGTTGACATAGAATCTGTAACGTACCACCTCGGCCATAGACTAGGTACAGCATGGACAATTGAAACAACCCCACATCCATCAAATCAGTTTGGCCCTTGTCTACAACCTTCCTTTCGTCTCTATCTGAGCTATGCAATGGACCATGTCGGAGCGTTACAAACAAATGCCACAGGTTCCACATTAGCCAAAAAAATCCGAGTCAGTAAGGAAGAGGGCGTCAGGAGGACATTTCAAACAACTATGCATTTGTAGAGGGTATACGCCACAAAACTACTTTTAGGGGTTTAAGCAAATTCCGGTTGGCTTTTGGATGGTATTTGCAATTTTTCCTAAATCACACTAGCTACTACGCACGAGCTGCACAAGATCAAGACTAGGCAAGGTGGTGTAACTTTTGCGTTTCCAGCTCTATCTCACACCGGTAGACCCACAACAAGAGAGGAGAACTTCGTATGGAGGCGGTTACATCTGCTGTTATGAGTGACCTAATTAGCCGTGCCATCTCCTTTCTGGTCGACAAATGCAGAAATCGGGCATGTTTGGAGGAGGACATGGAAAGGCTGCAGCGTCTTCTGCTGAGAGTCCGCACAGTCGTCGAGGAGGCAGACGGGCGATGTATCACCAACTCTGGTATGCTGATGCAGCTCAAGATGCTTGCGGATGGCATGTACCGGGGGTACTACGTGTTACACAACTTCAGATACCGGCCCTTAACGGAGAGCTCTGAGGAGGAGGTAAGTGGCTCCCGTGCCTTGTTTTCTGCTCCCTGTGTCAAACGTTTCCGTACTAAAAGGAGAACACCTGTTAACGATGAGCTTCAAGGTGCACTGAAATGTTTAGACACTTTGATCGATACTATGAAAGAGTTTGTCATACTTTTGGGGGATGTGAACGCATGTATCGCAGCCCCTACGACAGATATCTTTATATCGACAATTTCATGTTCAGCCGCCATGTCGAAAAGCAGCAAGTTATCAACACATTACTGCAAAACAACGGTACTCTGGGTGCTCCAGCTGTGCTTCCAATCATCGGTGGATATAAAGTGGGTAAAAAAACTCTGGTTTGGCATGTGTGCAGCATTGAGAAGATTCGGAGCCACTTCTCTTCAATTTTGCATATCGGTAGCGATAATATGTGGAAGATGGACCATGCAAGATCACTGTGTGCTCGGACTTTGGTTGTTGTGGAATTTGTTTCAGATGTGGAAGAAAATGAGTGGATGAAGTTCTATTCTTCCCTGTCACGTATGAACGAAGGAAGCAAAGTGATAATCATAAGTAGGCTTGAAAAGCATGCAAGGTTTGGTACAACAAAACCAATTCATCTAAACTTGTTGACACAAGAGGAGTATAGTTACCTGTTCAAAGTTCTATCATTTGGAGGTACAAACCCGGTGGACTACCCACTGTTAGCATCGGTAGGGAACGAGTTAGCAACACTGTTGGGAGGATCATTCGTCACTGCAAACATTCTCGCAGATGTGCTGAGAAAGAATCTCAGTATCCATTTCTGGCTCCATATCTTAAAAAGGTACAAAGAGAGCATGGAGAACAACTTGTCGCTGTTCGGCTATCTTCCAAAATGCAGCGCTGATGAGAGAGAGCCCCCAATAGACATCACAAAATTGCTGTCGTCTCCAGTTCCACTTCTTCTCTTGCCACCTGACGGAGGTGATGTATCCAGAAGTGAACTGCCAAGGGTGATATTTGGGGACCTGATATTAGGCACGGCTTCTCCACCAAAGAAGAAGTTCGAGATTGTGGTATGGGGATCACGGTTACCTCCACATTCCAGGCATATTCAAATCTGTGTTGAAAGGAAGCCTCAGAATGCAGCCTCATCGAGCAAGAAGCGTTGAGGAGTAGATATAGTGTGACATATAGTGTACGTGTGATATGTTGCATTGCACTATCCAGTATGTTTCTATTGTTCTGTCAGTTAAATACGAGCTTTAGTGACTTTTGTATATATTTTTATTTTATGAAATGTGTTCATCCATGTATAGACCTGAAGGTATGTAAAATTTAACTATCGAGATTGTATGTAAAAAATATATTAATAAATTATGCCATTTCACAATATATAAAACCAAAAACATCAAAGAGAATCCACAAATGTTGAACAATAGACACTTGGGAGTGTGTACATATAATGCTTTGTGTTTCCTCGTTTCTATATGCGTGTAAGGTCAATTTCGGTGACACCCCATACATATTGAAGCATGGCAGTAATATTTCCATGTCTCCATTATTAGTGATATGCCCTAGAGAAAATCATATAGAAGATTGTATCATATCTATGTTTATGATCTTTGGAATAATATGTTATTTGGTTCTTTGAATAAATATCTTGTGTATTTGAAAAGTCCCCAAAAAGTTCAACCAAAAATTTTCATTATTTTTGCTGGGTTTTTGAGTGTATTTTGGGAACTTTCCCTTTTTGGAAAGTCCTCCGGGTTTCCGCTTTCCCTTTCAGGCGTTGCCGCCTCCCTCTTCTCTTTGGCGCCCCACCCCTTTCCGCCTTTCCTTCTCCTTTGGCGTCGGCGCCCGCTCCTGCACCGCCTCTGCACCTCCGCGCCCCCAGTTTTGGACCACTGCGCCACCCCGCTGTCCCCTGGTCCGAAGCCAACACTGCCCCCGTGCCACGTGTTGCCCCCTCCTCCCGTTGGACCCCACCTGCCAGCCTCCCCCTCGCTTCCCTTCCCCCGCAAGTCCCGCCGTTACCCATGCCGCTCCGGCCACTTGCTCCCGCACCCGTATCGCCGCCTTTACTGCTGCTCAGTGCCGGACGAAGCTCCATTGCGCGGAGGCAACGCCCCAACCGCTCCCCATCCTCCGTTGACTGCCGTGGACGCGCCTGTGCCTTCTCCCCCATTGATCTCTCCCCTTTCCGCCCGGGCATAAAAACCCCCACCATTGTGCCCTCGCACACTCTTGCTTCCAAAGCCTCCCAACCGCTCCATTCCCTTCCTACCACTCCCAGGTTCCCTCTTGTGCAGCCGATTGGGGTTTCATCGCCTTCCTCGCCGTCGCCGTTCACCCCTGCGCCGGCAACCCCCACAAGGCAATCTCCCTCCCTCCTTCACCATCTTTCGATTCCTTCTGCTCTGAGCTTCACTACCTTATGCTGACCTCTTTGGTGAACGACCCTGGCCAAGAGAGTCCCCGTGAAGCCCCATCTCCGACGATCACCGCCGACCCAGCCGCCTCTCCGTGGCCAACCTTCCACGAAGTTCCCCAACCGATCCCGCCACTGCCAATGTGAGCATAAAGGCCCCTAAACCATGAAATCACACCCCATTTGAATAGATCATCACTGGAGAACTCCCGCGTCATCGTAAACCCGAAACCACCCCCTTCTGCCTCCCGCCTCCACCACTGATCCCCTTGCCTCCCAAACATCAAAAATGAGCTCCCCGTGTCAAGCAGCACCGGTGGAACCCTCCCCGGCCATCGGGGGGCCATTGCCGTCACCGGAGCGCAGCAGCTCCGCCCCTCTGCCTTGTGGAGCAGCGCGCACGGCGAGAGGAAGACGAAGGGAAGACATGGCTTCCTCTTCCCCGTTCGATTTCCCCGTTGCTGTTTAATTCGGAGCGTTGGATGGCCGCCCTCTTCCACCGTCCGATCCTCATAACTCCGTTTCCCCTCAGCCGTCCATCACCACCGTACCGCTTCGCCCGCCTTCCTTCATTCGCCGCCGTCCGATTGCCACCCCACACCAATCCATCCGCCCGCTTCCCCTCAATCTCAGCCCTTCCCCGGGCCATGCGTCAAGCAACTGGACCGCGTGGGTGCGTGTACGTGGGCCGAATCCTCTCGGCCTACATCACCGCCGCGCGCGTGCTCGAGCGGGCCGCGCCAGCCGCTCAGCCACGTGGGCCGCACTGTTGCACCAAGGCCGACCCGTCACTGTTTAAATGATTTTCCAGATGATTTTCCAATTTCTAAAATGCAGAAAAAACTCAAATAAATCGTAGAAAATCACAGAAAATCCCATAAAATCCCAAATTTCACCACCTTGATCCATTTAATGTCTTGAACCTATTTTTGGGCTCCATTTCCCCAAATTCATTCCAAAAAAATTCCAAAAATTCCAATTTGAGGATTTATGCATTTTTACTCCTTTTTAAATAGTTTATTTTTCCTCGCTTGAATAGTTTCAAGCTGGACTTACTTATTTTATGTGTTTGCGTTAGTTTCGGAGATCCTGGAGGTTCAGGTGCAGTCTCAGGATCCAGGAGCTTCTACGTTCGAGCTAGGCAAGATCGTCCAGATTAACGGCAAGTCGCAACACCTTGATCATATTGCTTTCCCATGTCAATTAATTATGTAATATACTAGTTTCATTAATGCTAGTTGTGAAATGTTAGTTTATGTAAAACGAAAATGTTTAGAATGACATGCGATATAGATACGACCTACCACCGTTAAATGCCATGTTAAACTTGTAGCCCCGCCTTTGTAATCCTAGCTTTACTCTAAGTGTAGTATTATCACATGTAGGTTATTATTATCTCATGCAAAACTTTACACTAATAAGGATGTGGTCATGGGCCGTTAGATTTAGAAAACTCGGTGTTAGGGTAAGGTGGTATGGGACACCGTACCCTAGGGTGGTAGTGCATGCGTGCACAAGTTAGGGTAAGAGTGTTGTGGGAAACTGCGAGACAGTCTTCGCCCACCGTTTACCCTAGAATGGAGGTTGCAGACCTCGGGAAAATATGAGGACTAGACCCTTGTGCCAAGCAAATGACATAGTACCCGCTCAACCACATGTGTTGACTTGTCAACCCTGGTTTAGTATCTGCTCAACCTAAGTGAAGCCCTGCATTGGGAGTCGGTACGGATTGCGAATCCGGACTAAGACAACGATAGGTCCCCTCAACTCGGGCCCGGCGCTCCGTGGTGGCCAACAGATACCCGAGGTTGTGTGGATTCCGCACCTATCGGGTGGAGTGTATATCGAGGGTTGAGCAGCGAAAAGTCCCGGTTCCTTAACTCAGTCATGAGGGTTAGGGGTGCGTGTGGGTAAAGTTGAGCTACTCTGCAGAGTCAATTAAATGGTATACTCTTGCGTGACACTCCAGAACTGTTCCTGCGTGAATAGTTGCGGAATGTCGTGTCCGTACATGCCCTGGAAACGGGGGCGTTACAAGAAGTCGCAAGGAGGATCGACAAGGACGATGCAGTGCAGGACGCAGCCCAGAAGGCTGCGCTGTACCTCAGAGACTACTATGACTTGGAGCTAGTGGAGTCGCCCTTCGACCTGATTCCGCAGCAGCTCCGTGAGGGTTTAGCAGTTCCGCAGTTCTGCGAGGACGACGATCCCCACTTGGCGGGTATCGCCACCCTCATGGCCCAGCAGGTTGACCGTTACGTCAGAGTAGTTGAGGAGTCCAGGACACTGCAGAGTCAGCTTTGGGAGGCCCGTCAGCAGGTGCAGCAGCTCCGAGAGTCCCTTGTCCGCTACGAGGCCGTCGAGGCGGGCGAGGCTTCTGACTGTGGAGAGTCTCCCAGCGTTCAGTCCTCTTGTGCTTCAGTGCAGTCCAAGCCTAGGCGCAGGATGACTGCAGGCGAGTACCGTGCTAGGTTTTGCCCTGCAGCCCCTCTTGCCCTCCCAGCACCGGAGGCCCCGGAGGAGTAGACTGGAGTTCGCTAGACTAGTCCGACCTGGAGTAGTAGTTGTACTTTTGGTATTGGTGCAGGTGTAATCATGAACCCTAAGTGGTCTGTGTACCACTTGCATAATGTAAATTTATGTTCATTAATCTTTTATGTTGTTTGCTTAATTATTAGTAATCCCTCTGTGTTCAAAGCTTTATCCTATCTCTTTCGCTCTTGTTCTTACCTTCGTTCGCCCTATACTTGCCTTGAAATTCGATGCCTTACTTATCTACTCTTGTTTGCCAAAGCCGCTGCAAAGCTAATTCCAAGTTCCCAATTGGCAGATGGATCCAGAACAGCAGAGTGGTCAGACCAACAGGTAGGGTGCACCTGCCACAGATCAAGCAACACTTGCCAGTGTGATAGCGATGATGGAACAGAATCGCTATCAAGGAGAACAAAATATCTTACAAGTGTTAGATCAACAGGCCCGACTTCTGGAGCAGATTGCAGCTAGATCTCTAGGTATACAAGGTGGAGGCAATGCCACTCGGGATGGTTCCCCAATAACCACCCGATGGGTGGATTTTCAAAAGACACGTCCACCGGTCTTTTCCCCATCAGCTGACCCTATCGCAGCTGAGGACTTGATAAGAACATGAACCCTATGGATACAACCATATTTGCTCTACTTGTTGTTACAATTACAAGAGCTCCTACGCATCACTTAAATTATGAGGTGAGCTCGTTTCAAAGAGATTTTACTTTTTTGATAAAGAACTTATGATATTACATAATGAGAGTTTGTTGCGTTTGTTATCATACACCAAGATTTATGATCAAGATCATGCAATACGTCACACTACACATATGTTAAAACCGAGGATGGTTTTCCATCAAGAAGGGGAGGATGATGTGACCACGCCACCAACACGTACGATCATAGCGGCCAATATCAAGAATGAACTAAAGGTGAATTCGTTTCTTCAACTTCAACATATTTTAAATGAGAATATGATGCTACCTAATGATGAAAATATAAATAGTTGTAGCACCACATCACTTTGGAAGCAATGGAAGCAAGGGTTCAAGTTGGACAGGTTTTGGAATCCAATTCGGCCTCCAGATCAATTCGGATTCAGCCTACCAAGCCAACTTCAAACGGCCATAACGTTTGATCCAGAAGGCTTCTCGGGGCCCGTGAGTACTCGTTGGAAAGATCTTGGAGTCTACTTTCAGATGGATCTGGTCTTACCTCCAAACTCCACCCGAGCAGATCAGAAACTGTGAAACAAGTCACATCACTTTTCCAGTCCGAGTCAAAGTGGGCCGAAGGCCTTGTAACTTGGGCTATTTGGGCCGGTACTGTTTACGTGAACAGTACCACGTGCGCGAACAGTAACTAGGAATAGTACCACATCTCTTTATATTAGATAAGTGTGGCTTCCCCATCCCCTATTTAAGGAGGCCGCACCCCTTTAGTTTTCCTTGGGTTTTTCTTAAGAGATTGTTCTGCTTAGCTGTTTCACCGCATGTTCGGTTGAGGAACCCCAACTTGTGAACTTAATCTTTATTCACAATTTCAGATTGCATCTTGTACTCTCTTGCTTGTGTTCTCGATTCGCTTGCAGGAGATAGCCTTCTTGGCGAGGTCAATCGTGTTCGGCACGGTTGATAACCAACGGAGTAGTGGTGTAGTGATTGCGAGGGGTTGATCTATTTTGGTCGGAGCCTTTGGATCATCAACGTCGAGATCTCCACAATCGACTTATCAGTACCTCTCGGAAGATCGGGCCGTCGTCACACAGTAATTATTGCAACTTGTTTTGCAAATGTAAGTGAAGCATTTATGCAATTCAAATCTTTGATTTTGTAAACTTGTAGTGGTGGCATATATGGACAAAACTACAACCTTTAGAATCAAGCAAAGTTCATCCATATAATCATATCTCAATCGAACAATAGTAAATTCATCTAGCCAGGGTGAAGAGATTTGTATGTTCTGCCATAATTCATCATCTTTATTCAAATTGTTCATACTAGATGGTGCAAAAAGAGATGAACACATAGGCATTGGATGCGTACTAAATTTTACTTCCCTCTCACATTGAACATGATTCAGCATACAAGAATTGTTGTTCCAAATAGCAAGTTTCAATTCATCCATGTGATCGCAAGTTATGCATATTCGATATACAAGAAATTGAGTTTCCACATCATAATCTCCAATCAAATTAAACTTATATCCAAGGGTGTAGGCACTTAACAAGAATTTTGAACATGCAAGTTCAGAAACTTTCTCCATAGCATGTGACAATTTCATAGGTAGATCCAACATGATGTAACACAATGAATTAGCAGGAGAAATTCTAGTCAAAACTTCTTTATGTGTTATTAATTCGACATATGCAAAATTATGAGAATTTAGATCAGCACATGGTTCATTTAAGTCAACACAAGGAATATCAAAAGATTGCACTACAGCAGGCATATACTCACAAGGTTGCTCTATGTCTTGTTGTAGCACCAAATCAGTACCGTGAGCGATGATAGCACCATGTTCTTTACCTTTTTGGCTCTCCTCAGATGATGTAAGTGCATCCATCTCTTTATCTTCATTCTCAACCAATGGGGTCAACGATTCCATCAGCTCATGCTCCTCTTGGCATGGTTCTCAACTACCGCAAGTTGTTAGTCACGAAAGGGCACAAACACGGTGTGTTCTCATGATCATCACCATTGCTGCAAGGTTAGCTGCCAGAGCATATTCATCCTCAACATCACTAGCACTTACATAACCACCATCTTCTGTTGCAATGTACGCCCGCTGACTTGAGCAATCTCTCATGACATGGCCCATCCCTTTACAACAGTGGCACACAATGCCTGTCGTACGGCCCGTGGAAGCAACCGATGAAGAGCTCTGTGCTGGTGCTTGCACACTAGTAGATTTGCTCATCTCGGGTGCGCGTGATGGTGGCGGCGGTGCTGCTGAACGCGCCCTACTCACAGAGGGGGCAACAGCTCGACAAATAGGAGGTGGGGCTGTCTTGGCTTGCCTAGGCGTCAATCTTGATGTAGACGTACTTCCAAAGTTGCTCCTTGTCCTTTGTTGCCTGCCCTGCAATTCTTTTTCTGCCAAACAAGCAAGCTGGAACATTCTATTGATATCGTTATACTCTTTGTAATCAATTATGTCCTGAATTTCACGCCTTAAGCCCCCATAAAAACGATCCATCTTATCCTCCTCATCTTCTACAACATTACAACGCAACATGCCTATTTGTAGCTCTTGATAATATTCCTCGACAGATTTATTACCTTGGTCTAAGCGCTGTAATTTCTTATGCATTTCATGTTTAAAAGCAGGAGGAACAAATCTAGCATGCATAGCTACCTTCAATTTATCCCATGTATCAGGTGCTAAACGAGAATTAACTACATGAGTCCACCAAAGGATAGCACGATCTTTAAATTCACTAGTAGCTTGTCTGACTCTATGCACTTCAGGAACTAGATGGGCATTAAATTTTTGTTCAACTGTCATCTCCCAATCTAGATAAGTTTCAGCATCATAAGTACCCGCAAAAGATGGTATGGTAAATTTAACTTTAGCAAATGGGTCATCATTAGCACGAGCATTGTGGTGCTGAAAATTAGTACCTCCCATACCGTGACGGTTTTGATGTAGGCGGTGTCGTGCATCTTGGCCAGCAAATGCAGCTCTGGCGTCACAGTTTTGTCTCTCATTATCATCTCCCTCCTCGAGATCTTGGCCTGCATAGTGAACATACTTGTGTCCATTGTTTGGCGGCCGATTCACCATTCTTTCAAGGCGTGTAGTGAGTGCGGCAATACTCTCATTGATGGAATTGATGGATCGCTGCCATGTATCCATCGAAGCTTGAAGCTTCGTATCGATGCGTGGTTCATCCAAGAGCTTCATGAACTCTCCCTTTAAAACACACTCTTGATCATCAGACGACTCACCTGTCACGGTTAGTAGAAAACAAAGGACAACACAAAGGTATTATCCCTATCAACTACTAGGTGGTGGAAGGTGGAATCACACATTCTCAAGCGTCTTACCACACTCTTACAAGTGTTCTTACCAATGCAGCAGGTGGTACAACCGGTGGTTGGTTCGTGATACCATGTCGAGCGTGGGTACGATTGCAAGAGGGAACCTGTTCTGATCAAGAGTATGTGGAGCTTGGAAGGCACAATATATAGCAATGGAGAACAATCAGTTAATTTCAGAAATTGCATAGAATTGAATTATAGTCCGTATCTAGCACTTAGCCTATATTGCTGATCAACCAAGAATAGAAGAAGGCTAAAAACAAGTGTATGGCAATGTGTAGGAGTGGTACATACAAGATAATTCAATCCAATGCAATCTGGAATTGAAGAACACAAGGATTGACCCAAAACTGAAAACTGAAGATTTCTGTCCACTGGACAGTACGTCGGTATTTTGGCCGTAAATTTTTTTCAGATGCCTATTTTTCACTGATTCTTTTTTTCTCTATTTTCTGACGGCTTTTTCTATAGATTTTCGTTTGGAGATAACTTCCGAAACCTGACACAGAAATTCGCACAAAAATCACAAGTGCAGACTGTTGCAGATTCAAAACAGATAATTGGATCAACTTTCACCGCACATATCTCTTAACTGCCTTGCTGGAATGAAGTGAAATTTTACAGATAGATGGATAATGAATTTTTCAATCTAATGGCAGTGGTCTCACTCAAAAATAATCTCGGAATCAAAAGTAATGATGTTTTTGGTGGCGGCTGCGGAGAAAGGAGAAATCAGCCGAATTTGGAAATTAGGGTTTGGGGTGGGGAATTTTTTGTTTGGATTTTTAATGGAACAAAGATATGACCAGCAGCTAGACAATGCTAGGACGGACACAAATTCAATTTAGCAAACCAAAACTAACAGATTGAAAGGCACAACGAGGTTTGGACAGCGGAATCAACTCTTTTTGTGGGGCAATTTTTTTTCTGGACTATAGGAAATAAAAACCAATCTACTAACTAGGGATACAAGAATTATCTCACGGGCAACCGTTGCTCTGATACCAACTGATGTGACGACAGCCCGATCTTCCGAGAGGTACTGATAAGTCGATTGTAGAAATCTCGACGTTGATGATCCAAAGACTCTGACCAAAACAGATCGAACCCCTCGCAATCACTACACCACTGCTCCGTTGGTTATCAACCGTGCCGAACACGATTGACCTCGCCAAGAAAGCTATCTCCTGCAAGCGAATCGAGAACACAAGCAAGAGAGTACAAGATGCAATCTGATATTGCGAATAAAGATTAAGTTCACAAGTTGGGGTTCCTCAACCGAACATGCAGTGAAACTGCTAAGCAGAACAATCTCTTAAGAAAAACCCAAGGAAAACTAAAGGGGTGCCCAAATAGCCCAAGTTACAAGGCCCTCGGCCCACTTTGACTCGGACTGGAAAAGTGATGTGGCTTGTTTTGCAGTTTTTGATCTGCTCGGGTGGAGTTTGGAGGTGAGACTAGATCCATCTGAAGGTAGACTCCAATATCTTTCCAACGAGTACTCACGGGTCCCAAGAAGCCTTCTAGATCAAAAGTTATGGCCATTTGAAGTTGGCCTGTCAGGCTGAATCCAAATTGATCTGGAGGCCGAATTGGATTCTAAAACCTGTCCAACTTGAACCCTTGCTTCAATTGCTTCCAAAGTGATGTGGTGCTACAAATATATATATTTTCATCATTAGGTAGCATCATATTCTCATTTAAAATATGTTGAAGTTGAAGAAACAAATTCACCTTTAGTTCATTCTTGATATTGGCCGCTATAGTCATACGTGTTGGTGGCGTGGTCACATCAGGACTGGCTAGTGGATGTGGAAAGGAAACTGCAAACCATTCAATGTGAAGACAGAGAAGGTGTTATATGCTTCCCACCTATTGTAAGGCGCTGCAGCAACATGGTGGATTAATTATCAACGCACGCAGAAAGACAGGGAAATTGATTGGGAAGAGTTTTCAAAAGCCTTCCGTAAAGCACACATACCTGAGGGCATCATGGAGGCTAAGCACCGGGAATTCTTGGCGCTTAAACAAGGTGGACGCACAGTCATGGAGTACCTGCATCAATTTAACCACCTCTCCAGATTTGCCCCAGATGATGTCGACAAGGAAGAGAAGAAGATGAGCCGATTTCGGGCAGGACTACAGCAGTCTTTGAAATTTCATATCTCAGCCATGAAATTCAAAGACCTACATGATATGGTAGATAACCTCATTAACTCAGAAGAGGCCAGAGGTGAAATGGAGGATTACAGGAAGCGTAAGGCAGCACACAAGTCCCAATCCTCTTCACACAGCGCTCAACAAAGCAAGACTACAGGATCGTCCTCATTTCGATCCCAACCCTCTCGTCAATTTGTGATGCTACCAAAGAACAAATCCAGACAGTCTCAGCAGTACAACTCCCCCTTACCTTTGGCCATCAAATGCCCCACTTGTGGCGGAAATCATCTTGCTAGCAGCTGTCTGAAAAGATCAAATGCCTGTTTCCATTGTGGAGAGATTGGGCACTACCGGGATCAGTGTCCTAGGAAGAACTTGCCGTCAGATGCCGCAAAACTCCAAGTCCAGAATCAGTAGCAGCAGGAAACCAAGTCTCAGGCAGGCTCAACCACTCCCAAGGGAGGTATTTTGCAGATTAAGGCAGCTGGACCCCAATCACCCGCAAGCACAGCAAATTTCACATCCACAGGCAGAGGTCGCACAAGACCCACTTTCTATGCAAGGGTGAATCATGTGTCCGCGGAAGATGCAGCCGGAGCTAGTGATATCATTGCTGGTATGTTCCCAATCAACTCCATACCTGCATTGATTTTATTTGACCCGGGTGCAACGCATTCGTTTATTTCAAAGAGTTTTGCTTCAAGAAATCAGTTGCCCTCTGTTTCACTGCCAAGACCTTATGTGGTTGAAACCCCTGGGGTTAGAATGGAGTCCCACCGTGGGTGTGGTGGACTTAACATAAAAATTCAAGGCGTAGACTTTAGAGCAGATTTGTTGCAATTACATATGTCAGGGTTAGATGCCATTTTGGGCATGAACTGGCTAGCCAAGAACAAAGGCAAGGTAGATTGTGAAATCAAAACAGTATCATTGGTTAATCCTGAAGGTCAGAGAGTGGTAGTAAAGACAGACCGAGAAGTGCTGAAGGATGCAAGAAAGCGCATGATCAACACGCTAGCAGTTACACCTGATCAAGTGCCAGTAGTACAAGAATATCCAGATATGTTTGCGGAGGAACTGCCAGGCAGACCCCCTGAAAGACAGGTAGACCTAGCTATAGAACTGGTACCAGGTACCAAGCCAATCGCCAAAACCAATATAGAATGTCAGCTAGTGAGTTGAAAGAACTGAAGAAGCAGTTAGATGAATTAAAAGAAAACGAGTTCATATGACCAAGTGTTTCACCTTGGTCGGCACCAGTTCTGTTCGTGAAGAAGAAAAGTGGAGAACTAAGAATGTGTGTGGATTACAGAGGTTTGAATGCTGTCACAATCAAGAACAAGTATCCACTTCCGAGGATTGACGATTTATTTGATCAACTCAAGGGTGCCAAAGTATTCTCCAAGATCGATCTGCGCTCGGGTTATCATCAGCTTAAAATCTGAGAGCAAGATCGAGAGAAGACAGCTTTCATCACCAGATATGGACTATATGAGTTCACGGTCGTACCCTTTGGTTTAACCAATGCACCAGCATATTTCATGAATCTTATGAACCTGGTGCATATGGACCAATTGGATCGATTCGTGATAGTCTTCATTGATGATATTCTAATTTACTCCAAGAGTGAAGAAGAGCACAAGGAGCATTTGCACATGGCATTGACCAGATTGAGAGAGCACCAATTGTATGCCAAGTTCGACAAATGCAGTTTCTGGCTGAAAGAAGTTGCCTTCTTAGGTCATATTATATCAGAAGATGGAGTCAAGGTTGATCCGGAAAAGATCGCTGCAGTCATGGAATGGAAGCAGCCCAAGACAGTAACGGAAGTGAGGAGCTTTCTTGGATTGGCGGGCTATTATCGCCAATTCATAGAAGGATTCTCAAAAAATTCTTGTCTGCTCACTCAACTACTGAAGAAGGACAAGCCTTTCACATGGACAGATGCCTGTGAAGAGAATTTTCAGCTGCTGAAGACCAAGTTGACAACAATGCCAATCTTGATTCTACCCAACCCAGAGAAAGAATTCCAAATCTATTGCGATGCTTCAAAGCAAGGTTTGGGATGTGTACTTATGCAAGACGGAAAAGTTGTTGCCTATGCTTCAAGGCAGTTGAAGCCGCATGAAGAGAACTACCCAACACACGATTTGGAACTAGCAGCTGTAGTGCATGCACTCAAAATTTGGCGGCACTACGGTAGGAGCCCAGATATTAACATCCGGAGT
Source organism: Dendrocalamus sinicus (assembly GCA_036346575.1). Classification (NCBI taxonomy): domain Eukaryota; kingdom Viridiplantae; phylum Streptophyta; class Magnoliopsida; order Poales; family Poaceae; genus Dendrocalamus; species Dendrocalamus sinicus. Next base: position 18,775 of record JAYEVI010000461.1, on the reverse strand, counting down.
CCACTGTGATTCCACCGCACTATTCCCTGGATCAGTAGATAGTGCTCACAGATTACAGTTCTGAATATCAAAGTACATATCATGCGGAAACGTAAATATAATAGTAAACTTACTCATGGGCCGATTGGGCCGAAGTTATTAATTTGCAGCAGCGGAAGAACGAAGCACACAGGTGGGACCTTCAGGACATGCCCACAGGCAGCCAACTGGAGGTTCGCGGCCTAGCCCTTGACATCTTCATCTTCTCTGCCAGCTTGTCCAATCTTGTTGCTGAGGCGAGGTGATTTGATTCCTGATTCTAAATTTTGTCGCAAAAGCGAGCGTGAGCACTCCGACCCCGTGCTCCGCGAGCCAATACACAGAATGCAAATAAATAGTATGCATGGCTTAATTAACAAAGGAGAGGCTCGGGTTATTTTATTTGCCAAAAATCGTTTTTAGTAGCATCATTACTATTATTTAATCAAAATGTTATTATTGCTACCTAACTCCACACTACAATTGCCGACATTGACTTAATCCACCGAAAATGCACTTTCTTTATTGACTGCTGTCTAAAACTCCAAACAGCAAGTGTCATCATTTATTTAATCCACCAATCATACTTTGTATTTTGAATTACTAATAATCCAATCCTGTCATTACTATTCATCAGCTCCTCACCACTGAATTCTAATGATTCTCTAACATAGTTACTTTCTAATCCACCGATATCATTCGTATTCAATCCTTTTCGTTATTGATTCAAAACCATAATCCAATGATCAATCTCATTTTCCATTATCTATCACTAGCTAATCCAGAAGTATACCTTCACCAAAAATTCAATTTACTAAGATTATAATCCACTAATTGATGTAAATCCTCCAATCTTCTCAGAAATTCAATTCATCCCTCTAGCAATTGATCAACTCCTATTAATTCCCATTATCGCCAATATCTCCCAAGAATTTATATTAAGCATTAGTGTAGTAATCCAGCAATTTACCTTTGCACTCTCTAATTCTCCAAAATCGATTCACTATTATATATGCACCAAGAATATCACTAATCAAGAATTATACTCCAATACTTGTATTATTTCTCCAAATTCCTAAAAATTCAATTAGATCATTTATCTAGCCTATCTATTCAGCTGGACCCCACTAATTTATTTCTCCCAGAACCCACACTATCATTTCCTGTTCAAGATCGACCTGAATCCACCAATACCTTGAGGTGCATACTAAAAACATCCATCTCCTTTACTTACAACCCTGTTTATTCCACCCATATTTTAGTTTGTAAGATTAGTAATGCCACTATTTGAAATACAATACATAAAATTTCCTGAGACCTAGCAACTTTGGAACAAATCATAATGTTCAAGGAATACTAACATGATTTTCCATACATATGGCATCACACCATATGCCTAGTATCACCATAATTTTTCCATACATATGGCATCACACCATATAACATCTTTCAGCGTTATAGCCGCTTAACTTACCACTGAGACGACACCCAAGACAACTCAAATCAGGGCCTTTCTCTGCCCTCCACTTTACCATTCCCATTCACAAAGTTTTTGAAATAGAACTATATCTGGTTAAGTTCCCATGTCCGCCCTTGATCGTGGGCACGGCTATTCGAATAGTTTTGACTCTGCAGAGTTTGTACACTTTCACCACAAGAGACAATCAACTCGTTGTCCCACACAATTCCTTAGAAGTGTGGTTGAGCAGATCATCACAGTGACTTTTCAAAATATCTAGTCCTTTCTCTCATCTCACCTTATGGGTAGCCGCCCACTTGCGGTGGGTCCCATCTATGCGCGGGATGTTCCCCACAGCCACTAACGCAGCTCGGGCTCCTACTTCCCGCAACGTTAGGACAGCTGGGAAACTTCACCCTCCACTGGTGTCCCTTCAGGCCCCCTTGCCATAGCGTAGCCCCATCAATCCACTACCAGTGAGATGAGTCCAGGGTTTCGATAAGTTTACTTAGCCAAGTTGTACTTTACAGACTTGTGGTTGTACTGTTTTACACAGGAGGTCATGACAAGATTCAATCCTTAGGATTATCTGGGCGGTCTACCACAAACCACACTCTCGTGCACCCCTGCACCATACCCCCGAACCATCCGCCCAGATAAATAAGCAATTTGAGGTTTTTGGGAATATAAAATAACCATATCCAACATACACCAGTCATTACCACCATGACTGCCCAACCAATTTTTCTCAGGATTAAAAGTGATGCTTGGGCGCTCTCGCGCCCATGAGTACCTAAACAATACTAAGCATGGCATATAATTACGGACTTACTTTCGGAAGGTTACTATTATAGTTTTTGCTAGGGCGACAAGGTTCACACATTCAAATATTCCAAAGGAGGTGTAATATTACTCAAGGTAAACAAAAGGCATGTAACTAGAATATTAAATTAACATGTATTTGTATGTAACATAACAGCATGCAATTTGATAATTTAAACCAAAATAATTTGCAGAAAATGTAGGTTCAACATGATCAATGTATTGACTCACCTTGCGCGGTTTACCGCGATCTTGAGCTCACACAATGCTTTTTCTTGAGCTTCGGGTTTTTATCTTCATTTTGCTCCGATCACGCTCGATCTCTTGGTTCTTTAGGACTCCAATTTCTAAGTGCGCGCTAAACAACTGAATTCAAATAAAAACAAATAACTCAAAAGATCCAAATAAATCCCAATCACTATAAATATCCGATTTAATTTAAATTATGCATTTATTATGATTTGAGAATAGAAGGATGATTCAGATTAGTGTGTCGTAAGCACAATGGTAGCTAGGTTTGGGCAGGAGGACGAGTTGTCTGAATGCTTTACCGTGAGGGAAAATTTTAGAAAGACGAGGGATCAAAAGTGAAGATGTACCTACAGGAATTATCTGCTTTTGGGAAAAGAAGGTGGCCAGACACGGCCGATTGGGGAAAAGCGAGGCTTGACCTTTTGTTTGATGACTTCCTTTTAATTTATTTACATTTATCAAGGAAGTTCCATGAGGCAAGTAGAACTTATGGACAGATTAAAGAGTGTAGCGAAGCTAGTAAAGAGGGGCAGGGCTTTGTAACGCTAGGATGCGGGGCTTCACATGAGAAGAGTATAATTTTAGATACTCGGTGTTACTTTGATATTTCATGTGACAACACTTATCCAAAATTTGCAACTGAATATCCGTAGGGGGGGTTAACCATTTAACCAACTATTATTCACGGCCTGCCTATTATTGGATGATTGAGTTATGGATCAACATGGATTTTCTTGATAAGGCTATTTCTTTTATCACTAATTACGTTTGATCATTAGGCTTATATCCCGAGAGAATGCCCAGGGATTCAGACAAGATGAGTCGGTATAATTTGTAAGCTTCATATTTAAATCATGTAGTCATGATATTATTATTATTATTAGCACGATTTTATTAATTGTATATTACTTTCTTGATAATAGGAAAAGAGTTCATGCCATGAGCTTACTTTTTAGATTAAGATAACTGATGAAGACACCTTAATTATGCATATATGGTAATTAACCAATATTAAATCTTAAACTATTTCATTCACAGCCGAATAAGATCTGTTACTAATTACTTTGATGCAAATTTTAATTGTTATTTTTATTTTAATTACAGTTCTTGTGATGTTTGGATATTTACAAAAAGGATCGCCTTCTATTAACATTCCTTTATAAATTTTTAGATAGAGAGTAAATAAATAAAGACACATTAGTTATTCTTACCTGATGATTAACTTGATATTGAGTCTTAAATAATGTTATTTAAATCCAAGTCAATTAGCTTAGCTCCCTGGTTTTATTGCCTAATTGTTTTCTAGTTAAAAGTGCTAAAACAAATAAATAAAAACAACTGTGCACAGAGGAGAGTTCAAAGCTCACTCACCTAGCCAATCGGGCTCTCGGTCGTTCGTGACTTACGGAAGGGAATCATAACTAAAGAACAAGCGGGTTTGGGGACTAAACAGAAGAGCCACCCAGCCGAAGCAGAGGAGGGGGTGGCGCGGGCTAGGTGGCGACATCGCCGGCGAGGGGCGGCCGGGGAGGCCGGGGCGAGCTGAAAAATGAAATCTTGAGGGCGCACAGGATCTAGTGGGGAGGTGGCGTGGCTCGGAACGGCGATGAGGTGAGCAGGCAACGGCGCAGGGCGGCGGTGGTGAGATGGGAATGGTGCGCCGGCGGTTGAGATGGGAAGGGAAGGGGGGTAGCTCGCTCATGAGCATGGGGGAGGTGGGAGCATCCTTACCCAAAGCTTGGCCTGGCCGGAGAGGCCCTAGGGGAAGCCGGCGACGAGAGCCTAGGGGCGGCGGCGGATGGCTTGTGCGGAGAGATCACACCGGCGGGGAGGAGCACCGGTCGGCCATTGGAGAACCTCCGGAGCACCGATGGGCTGCTCCCAACGCGCGGAATTGGGCTGGAACCGGCCGAGGAGGCGACGGCGGCGAAGATGGCAATGGCCGGCTGGAGGCGGAGAAGAAGTGTGCGCGGCTTGCTCGGGCTCCGATTCTCCAATTAAACACGAGGGGAAGTAGCGGGAGGCAGGGGGAGCGCCGTGACGCGGTTGATTGGAGGAGAAGTTGGCCGGAGCAGCGGATTCGACGTGGAGGCGCCGGCAGCGAAGGGGCTACACCGGCGCACGGCTCTGCAGTGGGGGGAACAAGGGGAGGGAGAGATAAGAGGGCGTAGGGAGGTTGAGAGGAGGTCAGAGCCTGCTTATATCCGCGAAGGGGGTGCGCCGGGGCGTGGGCAGCGGCTTGGCCGGACGGCACAACGTGGGGAGCAGAGGTGCAGCAGGGCATGGCGTGGTGTCGTGCGCGCACAGTGGGGAGCTGTGCCGCGACAGTGACCGGGGCAGGCGCGGGTTGCAGGGTGTGGTACGGGGGTGTGGCGACGTGACGGGCACAGGGAGAGTGACGCACTCTCTGGCGCGACGACGTGCGGCGACGGAACAGAGGTGGGGCCGGCGTGACGGAGCTCGGGTGTGGAAGCAGTGAGCCCAGTCGAAAGAAAGTAAAGAAATGGGGTGGAGGCAGGAAAAGAAAGAAGAAGGCAGTGCAGGGACCCTGCCCATTCGGCAGTAGGAAGGAGAGAGAGGGGAAAAGGGGAGGGAAGAAAAAGAAAAAGGAGGGGGCCCACATGTAGGAGAGAGTGAGAGGAGAGGAGAATTTTGAGAATTGGGATTTTCATTTTTAATTCGCATTTTAAATTTTATATTTATGGATTTTGAGCTTTGCAAGATTCTAAAATTTGAATCTTTAATTTAAATTCTATTTTAGGTTTAAGATTATTGATTGAAATCTTTGAATGGTAATTTAAAGCAAAGGAAAGGAACTCCTAGTCTAATCACTTAGAAAGATGTTCTAATATTCCTTTTTGGTTACATTTTAATATTTTATTGTCCTGCATTTGAATTCAAGACGTTGGCATTTTGAATTCATGATCTGTAATAACATCTCTTCATTTTTGTAACTTGCAAGATTATTTTTTTATATTTGGGAGTACTCTTGATTATTAATTTGTATGGCACAAAACTCAAAAAGGCTTCAAATAAATACTCAGAAGAAATTTGAGTGCTAGCAAAATGCAAGAAAAATTTTAAAACTCCACATTTTTGAGCACTTGAAATTTCAGGATGTTACAAACCTATCCCCCTTAAATGAATCTCGACCCCGAGATTTCGGTAGAGTAGAAAGAATAGAGGTGGGGTTATATTGGCTAGCAATGGGTTTTCTGGGTGTTGCTCGACGCATAGTACTTTAGCGTCACTGAGAGATGAAAATCTGCATAACAGGGGTTAGCACTTGGAAAAGTCAAAAGGGAAGAGAGAAACCTGGTTCTCCTGGATAGGTCGCAGACTTCCAAGCACTTGCTTTTTGCCATTGTTGTCTTTACGTCATCGTAGAATGGAGTAGCTGCATCATCTGTCGGACATACGGTTGTAGAATTTCAACTGAATTTAGTGATCACAGAACAAGGCAGCATGGCAGCATTAGAGCTTCAACCGTTGTTGACAGATCAGATTAAGGTAGCGCAAGATGCAGACAAAGAGATTCAAAAACTGAAAAAGAAAATTCAAGAAGAAGATTCATCAGATTTTGCGATAGACGAGCATGGAATCCTTACTTTCCGTGGTCGCTATTGCATCCCCAACAAGAAAGAGTTGAGAGAGTTGATCCTATCTAAGGCTCATTCCTCTCAATTCTCAATTCATCCAGAAGGTACCAAGATGTATCAAGACCTGAAGAAGAAATATTGGTGGAACCTGATGAAGAAAGAAGTGGCAGATTATGTGGCTAAATGTGATGTCTGCCAGCAGATCAAGATAGACCACCAAAAACCATCGGGATTGTTACAGCCTTTACCAATTCTTGAATGGAAATGGGATAGTATCGGTATAGACTTCATTACTGGACTTCCCAAAACTCGTGAGGGATATGATGCTATCTGGGTCATTGTTGATAGATTGACCAAGGTGGCTCATTTCCTCCCGATCAAGCAAACCTATGGGAAGGATAAGCTTGCCGAGTTGTATTTGACCAGAATAGTGACACTCCATGGAGTCCCGAAGAAGATTGTGTCCAATAGAGGAGCGCAGTTTACATCCAAGTCCTGGGAGAAACTACATGAGGCTATGGGCATTGATCTGAACTTCAGCTCAGCATATCACCCACAGACAGATGGGCAAACAGAGAGAACCAACCAGATCTTGGAAGACATGTTTAGATCTTGTGCTATTGTATATGGGGCAGCATGGAATACTTGCTTACCGTTTGCTCAGTTCTCATATAACAACAGCTATCAAGCCAGCATCCAAATGGCACCGTTTGAACCACTCTATGGCAGAAAATGCAGGACCCCTCTGAATTGGTCAAAAACAGGAGAACATCAACTCATTGGCCCTCAAATTGCCCAGGATGCAGAAAAGCATGTTCAGATTATCAGAGAAAGACTCAAGATTGCACAAGACAGGCAAAAGAGTTATGCAGATAACCGCAAGAAGGACCTGAGCTTCGGAGTTGGAGATTTTGTCTACATCAAGGTCACTCCATTCAAGATAGTTAAGAGATTTCAGGTCAAGGGCACATTGGCACCAAGATATGTGGGACCGTTTCAAATTATCGGAAGAGTTGGAGAGGTAGCTTATCAAGTGTAGCTACCGCCCAACTTATCTAGGATACATAACGTGTTCCACATATCCCAGCTTCGGAAGTGTCTGCGACAGCCAACAGATGAAGTGCTCTTGTCAGATATTGAATTGCAAGACGATTGGACCTATCCTGAAGAGCCATTGCAGATACTTGAGACGTCAGAAAGGCAACTCAGAAACAAGAATATCAGGTTTTGCAGGGTGCAATGGAAGAATCGCACGGCGGATGAATCCACTTCGGAAAGAGAATTAGACTTGCAGCGGGATTTCCCCAACTTACTCCCTGGACCAAGTTAATCCCGTGGTCGAGATTCTTTTAAGGGGGGTAGGTTGAAAAGTCCCCAAAAAGTTCAACCAAAAATTTTCATTATTTTTGCTGGGTTTTTGAGTGTATTTTGGGAACTTTCCCTTTTTGGAAAGTCCCCCGGGTTTCCGCTTTCCCTTTCAGGCGCTGCCGCCTCCCTCTTCTCTTTGGCGCCCCGCCCCTTTCCGCCTTTCCTTCTCCTCTGGCACCGCCTCCTTTTCCCCGCTTCCTTCATTCCTTGGCGCCCCCTCCTTCCTCTCTCCGCTGGAACTGTTTCCCTCCCCGCCTTCTCCCTCACGCACGCGCAGCGCGCCCGCGCCCGCTCCCGCACCGCCTTTGCACCTCCGCGCCCCCGTTTTTGGACCACCGCGCCACCCCGCCGTCCCTTGGTCTGAAGCCAACACCGCCCCGTGCCACGCGTCACCCCCTCCTCCCGTTGGACCCCACCTGCCAGCCTCCCCCTCGCTTCCCTTCCCCCGCAAGTCCCGCCGCTGTCCATGCCGCCCCGGCCACTTGCTCCCGCGCCCGTATCACCGCCTTTATTGCTGCTCAGTGCCGGACGAAGCTCCATTGCGTGGAGGCGACGCCCCAACCGCTCCCATCCTCTGTTGACTGCTGTGGACGCGCCCATGCCTTCTCCCCCACGGATCTCTCCCCTTTCCGCCCGGGCATAAAAACCCCCACCAGTGCCCCCTCGCATACTCTTGCTTTCAAAGCCTCCCGACCGCTCCATTCCCTTCCTACCACTCCCAAGTTCCCTCTTGCGCAGCCGATTGGGGTTTCATCGCCTTCCTCGCCGTCGCCGTTCACCCCCGCAAGGCAATATCCCTCCCTCCTTCACCATCTTTCGATTCCTTCTGCTCTGAGCTGCGCTACCTTATGCTGACCTCTTTGGTGAACGTCCCTGGCCAGGAGAGTCCCCGTGAAGCCCCATCTCCGACGATCACCACCGACCCAGCCGCCTCTCTGTGGCCAGCCTTACACGAAGTTCCCCAACCGATCCCGCCACTGCCAATGTGAGCATAAAGGCCCCTAAACCATGAAATCACACCCCATTTGAATAGATCGTCACCGGAGAACTCCCGCATCACCGTAAACCCGAAACCACCCCCTTCTGCCTCCCACCTCCACCACTAATCCCCTTGCCTCCCAAACTTCAAAAATGAGCTCCCCGTGTCAAGCAGCACCGGTGGAACCCTCCCCGGCCATCGGGGGGCCATTGCCGTCGCCGGAGAGCAGCAGCTCCGCCCCTCTGCCTTGCGGAGCAGCGCGCACGGCGTGAGGAAGACGAAGGGGAGACGTGGCTTCCTCTTCCCCGTTCGATTTCCCCGTTGCCATTTAATTCGGAGCGTCGGATGGCCGTCCTCTTCCACCGTCCGATCCTCATAACTCCGTTTCCCCTCAGCCGTCCATCTCCACCGTACTGCTTCGCCCGCCTTCCTTGATTCGCCGCCGTCCGATTGCCACCCCACTCCAATCCATCTGCCCGCTTCCCCTCAATCTCAACCCTTCCACAGGTCACGCATCAAGCATCTGGACCGTGTGGGCGCGTGTACGTGGACCGAATCCTCTCAGCCTGCTTCACCGCCGCGCGCGCGCTCAAGCGGGCTGCGCCAGCAGCTCGGCCGCGTGGGGCGCACGGTGCCAGGCTGCACTGTTGCGCCAAGGCCGGCCGGTCACTGCTTAAATGATTTTCCAATTTCTAAAATGCAGAAAAACCCAAATAAATCGTAGAAAATCACAGAAAATCCCATAAATTCCCAAATTTCACCACCTTGCTCCATTTAATGTCTTGAAGCCATTTTTGGCCTCTATTTCCCCAAATTCATTCCAGAAAAGTTCCAAAAATTCGAATTTGAGGATTTATGCGTTTTACTCCTTTTTAAATAGTTTATTTTTCCTCGCTTGAATAGTTTTAAGCCGGACTTACTTATTTTATGTGTTTGCGTTAGTTTCGGAGATCCCGAAGGTTCAGGTGCAGTCTCAGGATCCAGGAGCTTCTACGTTCGAGCTAGCCGAGATCGTCTAGTTTAACGGCAAGTCGCAACACCTTGATCATATTGCTTTCCCATGTCAATTAATTATGTAATATTCTACTTTCATTAATGCTCATTGTGAAATGTTAGTTTATGTAAAACGAAAATGTTTAGAATGACATGCGATATAGATACGACCTACCACCGTTAAATGCCATGTTAAACTTGTAGCCCCGCCTTTGTAATCCTAGCTTTACTCTAAGTGTAGTATTATCACATGTAGGTTATTATTATCTCATGCAAAGCTTTACACTAATAAGGATGTGGCCGTGGGCCGTTAGATTTAGAAAACTCGGTGTTAGGGTAAGGTGGTATGGGACACCGTACCCTAGGGTGGCAGTGCATGCGTGCACAAGTTAGGGTAAGAGTGTTGTGGGAAACTGCGAGACAGTCTTCGCCCACCATTTACCCTAGAATGGAGGTTGCGGACCTCGGGAAAATATGAGGACTAGACCCTTGTGCCAAGCAAATGACATAGTACCCGCTCAACCACATGTGTTGACTTGTCAACCCTGGTTTAGTATCTGCTCAACCTAAGTGAAGCCTGCATTGGGAGTCGATGCAGATTGCGACTCGGACTAAGACAACGATAGGTCCCCTCAACTCGGGCCCGGCGCTCCGTGGTGGCCAACGGATACCCGAGGTTGTGTGGATTCCGCACCTATCGGGTGGAGTGTATATCGAGGGTTGAGCAGCGAAAAGACCCGGTTCCTTAACTCAGTCATGAGGGTTAGGGTTGCGTGTGGGTAAAGTTGAGCAACTCTGCAGAGTCAATTAAATGGTATTCGAATACGTCGTACTCCCGGTTAATGGAGCTGTGTCACTTGGGTGATTCCAGTTGCGAAGCTTAAGTAGTTTTCACAAGTGTTTAATTGGATTAGTTGGTTAATTATCTTTTTATGAAAACCCCTAATGTTAAGGAGTAGTTGTATCTCTTTAAAAGTTTTTGAAGGCGTTTGCAAGAAAAACTGCATCCACTCAAAGTTAATAAAACAAGTATACTCCCTTCCTTTGTTGATCCGTGCAAAGTAGTAAGTTAGGTTTTCCGTTGTGATTTGCTGAGCTGGTTAGCTCACGACTTGCTAAAACCCCTCCAGAAGATCAAGACATTGGTGAAGGTCTCTCCGTTGAGGAAGCCCCAGAGGATCTCTTCTTCGACGAGGACCCGTGGCTTTAGGTCTTCGCCACGCTCAAGCGGATCTTGGAGCTTTTTGTGATGTAAATATACTTTGGGCTTGCACGCCCCGTTGCAGAAAATCGGATGTTAATCCATATGTGAAATATATGCTGGACTTTTGTTGTAAGCATGTAATGGTATACTCTTGCGCGACACTTCATAACTGTTCCTGCGTGAATAGTTGTGGAATGCCGTGTCCGTACGCGCCCTGGAAACGGGGGCGTTACAGTATTAATCAACAAGCATGTAACTTGTTCATGGAACTCTTTATTTTTTGATGTTATTTAAATTCCCTAATTCTTGTACCATTATATGGTATAATTATAATTTATACATCAGGACATATATTGATTAATATTCATGTTTCAGGCATCATGGATATGGGGATATCGAATAAATAATATAGACACATGTTAGAGAATATAGTATTGAATTGACCTATTATGAGACACTACGGGAATTATCATATTCCTAAGTGTCATCACATGGCCTCATATAGTGTATGTGGGATCTTTAAACCTCAAATTGTCCTGGTTTCCTATATGCACAACAATGTACATAGCAGTTGATAAACACCGCTCCATAACTAAGTGGTCATAAAAGTAGCTTTCAGGTTAACTATGAATCATGCGAAGGAATGTGAGCGCTCAAGATGAAATTTTCCCGTCCGATATAACAGGAGAAATATCACTAAGCCCTTTGATGCAATTGGATTAAAGAAGTGATTGGCCATACCGAATATGGTTGAAGAGTCAACTACATTGAATAATTAATTGCAAGAACGAATAAAGAATCAAGCTATCATAAGATGGTAGCTAAAGCAATGTGAATTCACAATGAGTTAAGAAAACTTATTCAGCTAATTAGTTGTATTGCAACAGAATATGTATACTGTTTTATCGAATATGAGTACGGATACAAATAGTTCGGATAAAATAACATTTTAGATGGTAAAAGGCCGTACTATATTCGCATCTATATTTTTTATATAGATTCGATACGAATAGTAGAGAAAATGTTAATCGGATAGAAAAATCTTTACCATATTCGTATCCTATCGAATACGGTAATCGAATAATACAGATAATTTGTATCTATTTCCCACCCCTAGGTACGACCAAGTTTATTACTATGGTGGAGATATCACTAGTGGTTGGGTGAGGGACAGGGGTTTACTGTACTCACATGGCACAAGAGGAAACTTCTGACTATGGTAGATTTAACCCTTCAGTAGTGAAACTTTAGCTGATGGTGTCTAGCTAGATTGGAGTAAGGTAAAGACTTTGTGATAATTATCTAGGTCTCACACCTAAGGAAGTGTGTTAATAAATTAGGATAAATTGTATAATCTGTGCAAAGTGTAAAACTATTCGAATAGCCGTGCCTACAATCAAAGGCGGGCAAGAAATGCATTCACATGTAGCATTTTTATTAAAATAAAACTTGACTTACTAGTGATTGGTGTGTGTTGTCACTGGTGATGGAGAACTAGTGAGTGGTTCAAAATGAATTTTAAACAAAGGAATGGTGTAATTGGAATTAATGCTAGTGATTAGCATCTGAATTTGATGCATGAATATTTAATTAGTATTTCAATTATTATTATGGTATTTGAATTTAAGTTCTGCTTTATGCGCAATAGCCAGGTTAAGCCTTTTGTTGTTCAGCCTTGCAACTATAATTGCATTATTCCAAAGGCTTACAGAGTATTGGATGTACTTATGCTTGCTATTGTTTCAACAACAACAACAGAAGTCTACGCCGACGTAGGTGAAGATTACGAATTCTTTGTGAAAGGTTTCTCGGAATTCTAGGCCAAGCTCTACCAGTCGCTTGCCTATGTGCAAAGTGATGGACCGCTACTCATCAGTTTGCTTTAGTCTTCCACTGTGTTTTAGTTAAGATTATTATTATCATGTACTCGACCTTAATGTACGTACTCCAATTAAATTGAATAAAGATTAGTTTGTGAGTTTTGCATATGATTCAACACTATTTCTATAGTGTATACTAGCATGATTACCTGAGACTAGTCAGTTATACACAGAGAGTTTAAATTTATAAATTCGGTCCCAACAGAGGAGGTACCAAAGCAAGATTCGATTGTAGGCATGCCCTAGATAAAATGGCTTAGAGTCCAAACTATTTTCTAAAATTAATCTACAGTATTAACTTGACTTCTCTTCTCATCCAGTCTGTTCCTGTTTTTCCCTCCTTTGCTGAATTTTCCCTCCCTAAATTCAAAAGCCAGAGTTTTGCCGTTCTGCTGTCGAAGAGTTTGACCGTTCTGTCTTCTTGTGTACAGATGAGGACCTTGCACTCGTATGGAGAGCGTACGGCAGGCTATGCAGTTGAGCTTTGGAGGCTGTTGCAGTTGTTAGGCGGATTCAAGAGACCGCTTTACCGATGTTTCGGGTGGAGTGTGAATGGTAAACACCGAGATGTCAAGACCGAGATCTTGATATATGCACGGGAGAACAGTAAAGCAAGTTAGCCACATAAATTCTATGCCCAAAGAGCCACCTGGAATGACGGGATCCAGGCTGTTTCGAGGATCACGATGCCCAGAGTTTGCAGCTCCCAGTACAGTGAGCTCGAGGGTATAGTGTTCCAGTATCACTACAAGGCAGCCAAGATCAAGAGCACTAATGAGGAGGAGAACGCCACCATCGTCCATCTTGCAGAGTTCATGCTCAGGAGGAAGCAGTCTGTGCCGCCCAGAAGGAGCTAGGAGTTGTCTACCAGAAACCGCGGGAAGCTGAGGCCAAGATCTGGGAGCTTGAGGCATCAAACGACGAGCTGATGGAAGATTTACTAAAACCTCATCAGGCATCAAACGACGAGCTGATGGAAGATTTACTAAAACCTCATCAGGCATCAAACGACGAGCTGATGGAAGCTTTACTAAAACCTCATCCGGAAGAAGAATTTGTGGAAGGAGGTTGCTGGATAAGTCTTATGTATGGTTGTAGTCATGTGTGTGATCATAGCTGTACATGTGATTATAATCATAGTTATGTGGATAATCGTAGTTGTAGTCGTGTGAATTCCTTCTTTTTAATTTGTTCGTAGCCTTATCAACTCTACACGTATTCATGGATTGGCCTGGTCAAATGGCATTGCAGTAACAAGTCTTCCTTTTGAGTTTTGCAATTGCAATGGTGGTTTTACCTGCTCAGTATAATGCATTGGTATCTAGGCTCCATTCCTTTCAGCCTCAGTTGTTAATTTCTATTTTTTAATAATTATTATTTATTAAATTTAACAGTCACATTAAAAAAACATCTATAACAGTAAAAAAAAGATTACAGCCTTGCCTCTTAAAAAAAAGAAAATGAAGTCAAGTACTGAGAGGGTCGGCTGCGTCAACACGGCTCTTTACACTGCGCACAAGTCACTATCTGGTCTGGGTCATCAATGGTCGGTGGTACCACCTTTGTACTGGTTGCTGCTTATCTTCCTGCGTTCTCTTTACGCGACATGCTCAGGATGGTCATCAATGGTCGGTGGTACCCAGTATCAACTGTGCGCTGCATGTTGCTTTCTTCCTGCGCTCTCTTTGCGCGAATGCACAGGAGTTGTACCTTCTTATCATAATCGATAAGGCCCCGCTGTACTGAGTTTTTTTACTTCCATTTCTTCCGATAATGATTACTTATTGGATGGATTGTTTTTGACCGTGCTTTTAACTTTTGTCTTATGTTTTTTAATTTTTAGTTGTTCATAAAAAAATATACATAGAAAAAATAGTTATATATAATTTTAACCGATATAACTGAACTCGATATAATGTCTACTACAATGTTCCTATATACCCTATCTTAAAAATTCACCGTTTAAAAACTAGTAACTGTAGCAACCTAAGCTAAAGCATAAGCATAAGCTCAACCAAACTGAGCCAATAAACCAGACAGCCGTAGCCAAATGCTTTCGGTCACAGTTTGAAAAAACATGGTCCAAAACTATAAATTTATTATATATAAACTACCATGAACTATATGTTCTAGTAATTATTTTACTAATTTCTAGAATCAAGGGATATATGTATAACAATTTTACAGATTTGTTGTAAAAACAATAATTCTAGATCTTGGTTTGCGTCGAACCACCCCAGATCGATTAAAGACAGGCACTTGTGATTGATCAAACTGAACACTCCTATATAACCACATATCTATATGGATACGACTTAATTGATTAACTTATGAATATTTAGTTTAGATTTCGCTAGTGATTAGGGTGAGAGTTGGGAATTGGTGGTATACTCACATGACACAAGAAGGTGCTTTCGACTTTGGTGAATTCCTTTCGGCAGTGATACCTGTTGGAAATGTGGACAATATTTTAATTCCAAATTTTACTAGGAGACAAATACAATAAACCAGTGATGCAAAACTTACTACTAATTGCAGGCTACTCATCATACTTCATAATATATGCAAGAAAAATATAGTAACTAAGTCAAACGAATACGCAAACGACTTAACTTTGTGAACGAGTGTGGTTTGCACATTGAGATGTGGATGTTTTTGTCTGGGTAATGTCTAAGGACTTAACTTTGTGTGCTAGTGATATGAGCCTTACCGTACAACCACATGTCTAGTATGAGATGGGCCTGGTTGATTAATTTGTGATATTTCAATTTCGATTTTGCCGTTGTGATTAACATGGTTGCTGATTTTGATGAGGCGGAATTGGGTTGATATTGAGCATTGTAAAAACCTTGTTATGATCTTCTTGGTCGACGCATCTAAGGAAATGTGTTATACTAGTAACACTACAAGAAAGACATATCATGTGGGTAAAGTTGTATAACCTCTGTAGACTGTAAAACTATTAGAACAGCCGTGTCCCTATTTGTGGACAACACTCGGTGATTTCATATGAGGGGTAGAGTTTACATAAAATCTTGGTTGGGTTAAGTCTAGAAAGTGAATGGTTGGTTCATTGATGGTTTATTAAGTGAATGGTTAGTTCACGGTGGTTCATTGGAGTGAATGGTCAGTTCAGTTGTGGTTACTTTCAATTTCTTTGATTACTTATTTATTAACCATTTTCAAAGTTTCACTTTCAATCTATTTATTGTATTTACTTTAAATTACTACTTTCTGCAAAGTAACCTTTCAGCCTTCCATTGGTATGTCTTGCATGCTATATTGCATTTGTTGTAGGGGTGGCCCCCACCTAAACCCAGCAGGCCTGTTAGAAGGCTATAATGACCAGAGTAGAACATGCACAATGACTCAAATACCCCTAAAGGGGGATGTACAGATGTAAGGGCATGGTTGTAAAAGTATACACCACATGAATATATATATGAGAATGAGGGGGAGGACCAGGCAGGACATTTTTCTCCCACTCCCCACTACCATCTCTCTCTCTGTTTGGTCTGTAACCACAACAGTTAGCGCCGTCCGTGGGGAGGACGAGGACAAGCCTGAAGATCGAAGAAAAAGATGGCACCGAAAAAAGCTTCGTCGGCGGCTAAAGGGAAGAAGACGGTCGGGTCAGAGCGGCGCGTGAGCACCAGGGCCTCGGCGTCGGCGGCCGCGAGCGCAAGCATCGACATTCGCGCGACGACAACCGACCCCGCCACTGCGACGACGACAACCGACCCCGCCACCACGGATCAGGCGGCTGGTGGCAGCCACGACGGAGCGATCGGCAGCCTGGGACCTCGGGAGGCGATGGTTGCCATGCTGGCTCGCCCGCCGAGTGTACCAGTGGCCCCACCCCACCGCAGAGATGGCGCTCTGCGGCGGCCCTCAACGCGTTCCAGCGGGAGCTCGGAGACCTCGCGAGTCGTCCGGACATGCAGAGGCCCGAGCCGCAGCGCACTAGTGGTCGCGCCGGAGCCTACGCCGGAAAGAGCGGACAGTCGCGACGCCCCTACATCCAGTCGTGCCCCGCTGCGACGCGTCGATCCGGAGTCCCCGCTCTCGGCAGGATTGCAGCAAGCGGAATGGCCCGAAGACTTCAAGTTTCCCAGCGTCATCGAGCCGTTCAAAGGCGACACGGACCCCCGCGAGTTCGTACGCGTGTACGAAACCGCCATCGAGGCAGCGGGGGGAGACGATACCACAAAGGCGAAGGGGCTCCCCCTCGCGTTGCAGGGAGTGGCGCTATCTTGGTTCTTTACCATAGAGCCGAACTCCATATACGCGTGGGAACAGCTCCGCAATCGCCTTCACAACAACTTCCAGGGAAACTATGTTGAGCGGGTCAACGCGGATCAACTCTTCGCCGTAAAGCAGAAACCCTCGGAGAAGCTCCGGGACTATTTCAAGCGCTTCGCGAAGATACGCTGCCAGGTCAAGGACGTCAACGAGACCACTGTCGTCAACGCAGCCATCCAAGGCCTCCGCCCGGGTCCGATGGCCGAGTACAACGCGCGGAAGCCAATCAAGACGGTGGCAAAGCTCTTCGACAAGATGGAGCAGTACGCCAGGGCGGAAGAGGACGCCCGCCGGAGGCGGGGTGATGACTCCGATATTAACCAGCCCGATGGCTCCGCAAAGGTCGAAGAAGACCCATCCAAGGATGGCTCTTCGAAGGGCAAGCGCAAGCCGGAGTTGTCCAAGGATGCGTCCGACCGCAGCGAAGCCCGCGTAAGGAACCATCCGGTAGGCCCAAGCGCGGACAGCAGAAGTCGCGGCGAGGCCACTTTGTCTTCGACATCGACGGCGGTTCCGAGGAAAGCGTCTCCGCGGGTCGTTGCAATCGGGGGCACCGAGGCCGAGGAGGTCGCGGCCGTGGCCGAGGCCGCGATGACAGAGGCCAGACGGACTACGACGACCGACAGCACGGGTTGTGGTGCGAAGTCCACGGCCGAGGCACCCACGACACACGCTCGTGCATCTCCATTGCGGCACTCCGCCAGAGCGTCACTAGAGACAGGAACCAGGAGGTGCGTCCGCCTGTGGTGGCCCACGTCCAGCTCCCGTACGAAGCCCCCATGCGGTCGGGGGGCAAGTACAGCCCACGAAGGCCCTGCGGATCGAGCTCACGTCGCGCGGCCCGAGGGCCTCCTGCAGCTGCGGCCCCGAGACAACGCACCGCAGGTCATCAACGCCATATCCGAGGCTCCGCTGGAGTTCGCCTCGACGGCAGCAGAAAGCCTATGCGCGAAGGCTATATCACGTGGCGGTATACCCAGCGCAAGCGCCACCGGACTGGGCACGGCACGAAGTCACATTCACACCCGATGATGCCTGAGGTGTCGACTTTCCTCACCAGGACCCCCTGATCATCCGGGTCATCATCGCAGGATGCGACGTGGGGCGTGCCCTCGTAGACGGGGACAGCTCCGCGAATGTATTGTTTGCGGCGGCCTTCGACCAGATGGGGATCCCTCGGAGCCGTTTGGGGCCCTCGGGAGTCCCCCTGCAGGGCTTCGGGGGCCAGCCCTTGCGGGCGCTGGGACAGATATGTCTCCAAGTTTTGTTTGGCCGAGACGACAATGTGCGGGCCGAAGATGCCACCTTCGACGTGGTTGACCTCCCATACCCCTACAATGTCATACTAGGGCGTCCAATCCTCAACTCCTTCGGCGCGGTGCCACACCACGGCTATCTATGCATGAAGATTCCGGGGCCGCGGGATATCATCACCATCCGTGGTGACCAAGATATGGCCCGGCGTATCGAGCCAGGTGCTAGGTATCCGCGCCGCGAAGCTCAACGATGCTCTTAGGAGCCGGCGCAAAGCGGGAATCTCATAGCATTGGTCGAAGGCATCTGGGCCGGCCTGGCAGATAGCCTAGCCACTAGAGGCTCCAACCGCGCCACGGACAAACGGTTAGTTTATCCCTCTTTTGTAATTGCTAACCCGCGCAAACGGGAAGCCAATAAAGTTCACCGTTTGTCGCTTGTCGATTGATTGTTATACACCAAAGCGCGGCGGGGGGCGCGTGGAGGCCGGGCCCACACGCGTCCTCCGGGCGCTCAAACCACAGACGCACGTTCGCGTGTGCACTCGCCGTAGCCTGGGGTACGGGACTGAGTATAAATCGAAGTCGCACGTTCGCGTGTGCACTCGCCGTAGCCAAAAGGTGACGGGGCTGAGTATAAACCAAA